>JANAVB010010799.1:3536792-3543060 GCA_029216955.1 Iris pallida
TATTACATTCCTGTTCATGCTTCGTATATTTAGTTTGCTAGAATCAGTACTTGCTCCCGTCCAGACAGGATAACGTTGTAGGTATCCTTACTGAGGAGGAGTTGCTATATGACCCATATTATGGAAATACGAGAGACCAGGCTTTGTCTTACGAGGATGTACCTACGGGAAAACTCGTCTAGTTTGCGTTGCTGCTTGGGATATTTTAGTGTAGTCATGTATTAGACTACGTATTTTGTAACTGGACATGTATCCAGTTTTACATTTCAGACTTGTACTTGGACTTATTACTATATGAGACGACTTTTGTGTTTGGAGCATTTATGACTTTTATTTACTTATAGAACTGTTAGCACATTTAGTCTTATCTTGTTATCTCTAGAACAGCTTACTGCGCTTTATCTCAAGCGTAGGCTGGACATGACTCGGCCTGGCCCAACAATTTAGGTAGCGGGTCGTGACAGCAGTCCTAATGTAAAGCAGGACTGTGGCCGTCCTGCTTTACATTAGGACTGTCACAGGCCTGGCAGTCCTAATATAATAAGATATGGGGGTAGAAATTGGGGGGAGGGTTGGTACTCTATGTTGCTCATATGGAGGAGGGGTGGGTAACTGCATGATGCTCATATGCGGGAGAGGGTAACTGCATGTCCTATTTCTGTTTCTATTACTTAATACTATACATTGTCCTGCAATCCTCTGGCCACTAACCCTCGGACATCCTAAGTTGTCGAATCCTACAAACCCGGGTCCCGTAGCCGTCGGAGCAATTGGAGCTCTTCCTTCCAAAAACATCTTGTATGCTGGGTTGGTGAGGATGGTGAGTTCCGTATTTGTAATTAGACTGAGATTTCTATATTTGTAGACTTAATTCACTTATACTTTCATTTACAGTCTCAAAAGGTGAAGGAATTGGCCCAGACACTCCGGAGAGGTTGCCAAAGTGACACTAGTATCGCGGTCGCCAACGAGCTTGATCGCATCGACGACGTGGTCGAGTTCCCCTTCATAAATAATAGGGAGTCTCGTTCAAAGGCCCAGCATGATATGTAGTTGGATGTGGAATGATCATTAGTTGGATGTAATCTGGATGTTTTTGTTGTTTGAAACTTGAAGGATATATTTGTTGTTTGAAAACTTAAGTTGTTGGGCAGACTTTTGAAGGATATGTAGTTGACACTTATGTTATTTTTTTGAAGTTGGAAATTTTGTCTGATATGTAGTTGTGATTTATGTTTTTTTTTGAAGTTGGATATTTTGTCTGATGAGAGTTGCAAACTGAAACTTTCTGTCACAGAGAGTTTCAATTAGGACTGCCACCCCCCCTGACAGTCCTACACTTAAGTAGGACTGCCAGGGTGCTGGCAGTCCAAATTGAAACATAATGAGAAGAAAACCTAATGTTGAAGATGTTTGATGATTTTTGAGGAGAAAACCTAGATTCGAAAGTGAGCAGCGTATGGAAGAAGATGAGGTATCTTCATAGAGAGTTTTATTAGGACTGCCAACACCCTGTGTCACGCCCCAGAACTAGAATACTGGAGAGCGAGGGCGAACATAGCCAGCTACGTATATTGAAATGAAGTCCATCTCGCTATACGGTCACGGCTGTCTAGATATAAGGGTTTACTACAAGCCAACAGTCTCTTAAGGTCAAGCCTACTGTCTCAATTTCAAGCAAATAATATAATTACAAGATGTTTGACCACCAAATATACAATAAAAGGCGTTCCAAATATTACATATCAGCTGATCATGAAGCTAGTCGTACAAAATGCTAGGACTAGCAAGAGTTAAGTCATACATGATCAACCCTAGGATTTGTTAATCATGTTTACAGCCCGTAGGCAGACAGTAAGTAAATGTGCATCGAGCTAACAGGTGCTCGTCGGCTAAACGCCTCAAAAGAATAATTTACAATAGAGTGAGCGAAACAAAATAGAAAACCCACTCGTAGCCCGGGTTCCTTCTAGTCGCCACCATCGGGCTAGAGGTTCGGTAGATCCTCGGGTGCTGCTCCGAAATCTGGCCACACAAAACCAGCTGGATCAAACCCCAGAAAGAACAAGTGCCACAAGGGAGGCCACAAAATAAGAACAAAGCCAGCATATCAGAACATAAGAAAAAAATGGAAGAAGGTACCAGTAATAAAGAGTGCAACAGAACAATAAACGACTAGTGACGTGGGACCATTCCGGGAGCCAGGTTACAACCCTTAAACCAGACAAGGACCGAGGTTGTAACCATTCGTCTGAACAGCACTCTGTCTCTACCCATTTATTGTTAGAGATAAGTAAAACATGTACAAGAGTTCCAGGTACAGGGGCTAGAAAGACTTAGACAGGACTAGACATCATCCATTCACAAGCGGCCAAGCAATTACTATGGCTTACTACTTTAACTAACTAGGGTTATCACAAGCCTAATTACTAACAAGATGCAATAGAATTTACCAGTCTCAAGCCCTGCAGACTATCCAGTTATCCTTCGCGGGTTGAGAGTATGGTTGGGTACATCGCCCCGGAGACGATAAACCCTTAGGTGACTTAGAGGTGCAACACATGACAGTGCGCTGGAAATGTGCTCTACTCGTCGACAAGCTACAAGTCCAATTAAGAGCGCCCAGATAACAAGATTGCCTGTGACTGGAAATTCTCCATGAACTATAGTTAGATCTAGTCATTAGCCTAATCCATGTTCAGTACGAATCCCTGACCGTGGAAACCAGGAGTCACGTCCTAGACATGATGCAAGACAAATAAGTGGATTGCACAAGCAAGCAAGCAGGAACACCCACGGTGTCAAGTTGATTATACGAGTCAAGTTACAAGTTACAAGTCAAGTCAAGTCAGGAGTGCGCCGCCACGGGCCACTATCAAGTTATCAAGATAAATCATGTCAGGGTACTTGTCAGGAGTGCGCCACGACGGGCCACTATCATGTCAGGTTGGTCATGTCAGGAGTGCACCACTACGGGTCACTGTCGTGTTATGCTAGTTCTTGTCATACCATGCCATATACAATAGTCATTCCAAACATATTACGTAAAATCAGGTTCATGACAAAAGGCGTAAGGATATAAAATGGACGTAAAATATCTAATAAAATATCAATATACAGGGCTATAGAAGAGCCAAGCTTAAAAAAATAAAACCAAAACTCCAAGAGCCAATGGATTGCGCAAGGGTCAGGGGGTTGGATTGCGCAGGAATGGTTGGCGCAGGCTGCGAACTGCGCAGGCTTAGACTGCGCAGGCAATGGATGGCGCAGGATACAGACTGTGCAGGCTAGACTGTACAGGCAATGGATGGCGCAGGATGCAGACTGCGCAGGGGTCAAGCGCGCAGGAGCCGATGGCGCAGGGTTGGTTGCACAATCGGGCAGCGGCCAGGCTGCACAGTCAGCGACCAACGCTAAAGAGCGCGGCGCGGGGAGGCTGCGCGGTTCAGTGCTACGCTAAAGAGCGCAGACTGTAGATCTTCTTCTCCAGGCCGAGAGGAACATCAAGAACGCCCAAAAATTCAATCTTTTATATCTTAGTCAAATCAAAGCCAAATCTAGATTTTCAAAGGTCTAACTTGAGTAAAATTGAATTCTCTTCCACATGGAAGCATCAAAACCCACAAAAATCCAACCAAAATAGATCAAAACCATGTAAACCAAAAATAAAGAAACTTAGATCTAGAACAATGGAGACTCCAAATCACAAAATGTCAAGTTCTAATGTTGATCACCATGGCCTAATCTAGCTAATGAACAAATAAAATATGGTACTCACGTGGTGGCAAGGTGCACTTGCCTATGGGTGGAGTGAGTTGTGTAGAGGAAGGAAGAAGAAGAAGATGGAGAAATAAATGAGAGAATTATGGAGGAGAAAGAAAAGTAGATGGAGTTTTAATGAGGGTGGGTTGTGTTGTGTTGAGGGTGGAGCATAGGCTAAGGTGTTCCATGCATGTTAACCAAACCAAACCAAACAATCAACCAATTCTCCTCCACAAAATAAACCAAGCCAGGTAAAACCCAATTACGAGAACCAAAATCTGCAAGTCAAGCCAATTACAAGTACAGGCCAAAATCCGAGAAAAATAAAATACAGGTCCAAATACATGCAAGCTTGACAAAACGTATTCAGAATATGGGTGTTACACCCTGGCAGTCCTTTATTAAGTAAGGACTGTCAGGGGCCTGACAGTCCTAACTTAATGTAGGACTACAGAAAGTTTGGTAGTCCTACTTTACATTAAGACTGCCACAACCCTGGCAGTCCTAATGTTGTAAGCCACGACTGTAGCTGTAAGTCTCCTGAATTTTTGAGATTTATTTTCAAATTTTCTAAATGAATTATTTTAATAATTCATTTTGATTCAATTAATTTTGATCAATAAATGCTCTTTACCGTGACTTGGATTTCTAGAGCATCAGGATTCCAGTCTCTGGAAACTTTCTTCTTGAAGTTTGTAGTAGACGAGATTATCTTCATGTTGATATATCGTGTCCCACTCGAACTTGTTTTCTTGTGCTCCATTTGCTTCGCGCAACTTTCGGGTCAAATTAGACCAATTTATCGTCTGTCGTAATTTGTGACTTAACTTCCAACTTAATTTCGAGCCCGACATCGGTCCAATCCAGTCGACCCGATATATGGCACTGGCCTGTTTTGAGCCTACTATGCACGTGCTACTTGCGTGCCACCAAATTGATCTTTCTTGTGCTTCCATTTCATCTATGATTTTAATTGATTTAAATTTGTGATTTTAATTAAATCTTGGCCCTAAGCTTGTCCAAACTTGACCGAACCTGATCCAACGCCAACCAGATTTTATGTGATCCCTATTATGACTATCCAAACACCCACATAATTTCTCTCTTTTTATATTTTAAAATATCTCTCTTTCTCTCTCTCTACTTTACAAATATCTCATTTTTATCACTCTTATATATATATATATATAGATATATATATATATATATATCTTTTATATATATATATATATATATATATATATAAACTCTCTTTCTCTCCTTAAATAATACCTACACACACACCTCACCCTCCTTTACAGCTCACACCCCCCTCTCTCTAATCGACCTCTCTCTCTCTAATCTCTCTCTCTTTCTATATAAATATATACACACACAAAATCTCACTCTCTCTCCCTCTCTCTCAACAGCCACCTCCCTCCTTCATCCGCCCTCCATGGCCGACATCCTTTCCCCCTCCATTCTTCTTCTTTCTTCCACACCAACACCATGATCTACACCACCATCATCACCCTCACCCACACCATCACCACCACCAACCGACACCAACACCATCATCTACATATCATCACCATCATCATCTAATACCACCACAACCACCATGCACCACCTCCACCGTCGGGCAGCCACCCCCTCGTTATGTCCCTAGCCGCACCGTTGTGCCAGGCCGGAGAGCCCCCCTCTCCTCCCGGCGGCCAGCAGAACAGCAGTGCAGCAACAGCACGCAAGCAGCCACGCGCGCGCACGGCAGTCGCACGCCATCGTGGCCGTCGCCGGCGAGCCCCCTCGGGCTGCTCGTGGGCCGGGCACACCTTCCTGTGGCGGCCACCGTCCTCCGGGACGTGCCGCCTAGACGTTTCGCGCGTTTGGCACGGGTTTTCGTCGGCGCGAGCTCGAAATGGATCCGGAAATGGCGTTCCGTCGCAGCAACTTGCACACGTTTTTCGAGAATTTTGACTGTTGGATCGACAATTTCTTCGCTCCATCTCAATCTTGGTATATAGATCTTCACTCCCCTCAATTTTTGCCCGTTAATTTTGTCGTTTGATACATCAAACCGACCACCAAGTTGACCGTTTAAATTGTGTTATTTTTGGACAGTTTCGTGGAGCCAACTTCGCGGGATCGTATCTTCATCGTCACAGCTCCGTCTGGCATGCCAGTGGTTCCTATACGCAGCTGGTATAACCCTCTTCCTACCCCTTAAGTTTCGTTTTATTGTGAGCACGTTTGATTGGTTGAATTTGACGCCAAAGTTGGCCGTCCGAATTCGTAATTTCTAACTTATAAAATTCTATTTTTGAACTCGGGACTCCGAATTCAATTTCTGACACCACCAGTAGACTCGTGGCATCGTTCTGGCATGTTTTCATATAAAGTTTGTTAGATTTGGAGGACGAGGGCCCTGGCACATTTTTTGGTGCAAAGCGGGCTCCACAATCCGGGTCAACGGGACTTTTTGACGCCGGCTCATCGAAATCCAATTCTGGAATTACCGTTGAGTTCG
>JANAVB010010799.1:3543073-3739490 GCA_029216955.1 Iris pallida
TCCCAACTGCGACGGTATATCTCGGACCCGAGCCACATCCTGGATCATTCGGAATTGGTTGTTGGTACCAACCTTTCGTATGAGGAGAGGCCCGTGTCTATATTTGACCAAGAGAGAAGACACTCAAGAACAAGACTATCAAGTTAGTCCGAGTTGCTTGGGTCATCACTCTTTGGGTGAGTCGATGTGGGAGCGTGGGATGATATCCGATCGCGATATCCCGACCTGTTTGACTCGTAAGGTATAATGTCTTCCTTATGCCTTATGCTTTCAATTCATTGCTTGAATAAATGACTGCATGATAGACTACTTGTTATAGCTTACGATTATTAGCATGTCCTTGCAATTCTAGCCTCTTGATTAAATTTCGAGGACGGAATTCTTTTAAGGTGGGTAGAGTTGTAATGCATGTGGTTCGTATTACGTATCTTGGTATACGTGTACGTATTCTTGACTCGTATTGCGTATTTTCCTGCATGATTATTTGGGCATGTCATTGGTTATGGCTTAGCTTGGTTCGGCTTAGCTTGGTTTGGTTTGCTTTTGGGTTCACCATGAACCAAAAGAAAAACCCCACCTACCACCACCACCCTCATTTATATTTCTACCTAACTCTCTCTCTCTCTCTTCATTCTTCTTCTTCTTCTCTTCTTCTCCACCATTACTCTTCTACCTACCAGGGAAGAGAGCTAGGCAAGTGTAAACTTGCTTCATGTTGGATCTCAAGTTTTATTGTTCCATTCTCTTCCTTACTTGATTTTAAGACTCTTTAGAACTTGGCCTTTTTTATTTTGATGGATAATTTCTTGTAGATCTAAGTTTATAACTTTTCGGTTTTCTTAGTTTTGATCTCTAAAACTTGGTTATTTTCGAAAACTAATGTTCTATGTTGTAAGAATTCAATTTCATACAGTTTTGGCTTTTGTTTCGCTTGATTTCGACTTCGGATGAGGAAGTTATGGCCAAAATAATTTTGGTCAAACTTCTATGTTCATCTACAGCATGAGACATATGTCGCAGTTAGCCGCATAGCATGTCGCTGTTGAGCCGCATGAGACATATGTCGCAGTTGGCCGCATAGCATGTCGCAGTTGAGCCGCATGAGACATATGTCGCAGTTGGCCGCATAGCATGTCGCAGTCGAGCCGCATGAGCCGTATGTCGCAGTAGGTCGCTATAATGTCGCAGTTGGCCGCATAGCATGTCGCAGTTGAGCCGCATGAGACATATGTCGCAGTTGGCCATATAGCATGTCGCAGTTGAGCCGCATGAGACATATGTCACAGTTGGCCGCATAGTATGTCGCAGTCGAGCCGCATGAGCCGCATGTCGCAGTAGGCCGCATATGATGTCGCAGTTGAGCCGCATGAGCCGCATATCGCAGTTGGCCGCATAGCATACCACAGTTGAGCTGCATGAGCCGCATGTCGCAGTAGGCCGTATATATATCGCAGTTGAGCCGCATAAGTCGTATGTCGCAGTTGGCCGCATATGGTGTCGCAGAATAGGCCGTATAATGCATATTTTGACTATTTCTAACTGTTATATGTCCTAATTGACTGAATTATGGCTCGAATTTCTTCCAACTCCCAACGTGGAAGTTGTAGATCATTTCCTTGGCATCAAGAATATGTCACTAGTTATTTTATGCAAGTTTCTCTCATTCATATTGTAAGAATAGAACACGATAGTGGCCCGCTGTGGCGCACTCTTGACAAGTAAACTGACGTGATATATCTCGGCATGCTGTTACGACAGCTAGCCTGACATGACAAGTATGAAAGACTTGGACACCGTGGGGCGATTGTGTTTGTACAAATAAACTAGTACTGTCTTACATCATGTCTAGGATGGGGACCCCTGAGTACCACGGTCAGGGGTACCTACTGAAATTGACTAAGGCTAATTAACTAGAATGATTCAGTAGTCATGAAGAGATTCCCAGCTACAGGCAATCCCGTTATCTGGGCGCATTCAGTGGACTTGTAGCCTACCGACGAGTAGGGCACATTCCCAGCACACAGTCATGTGTTGCATTCTTCCTAAACGGACATTCGACCTGGATAACCGGATGGTCTACAGGGCTTGTGGCTGTTGGGATAATCTCATTGCATCTTGCTAGTAACTAGGCCTGTGATAACCCTAGTTAGTTAAAAGTATCAAGCCGTACTCTTGATTGGCCGTGATTGATTGGATGTAGTTTTATTCCAGCTTAGTCTTATCCTGATCCTGTGCAAGATTGTGACATGACTTCATTACCTCTGAGTAGGAAGGCTCCATCGAAGAAACCCTCATGCTTGCCATGTCTTCATTACCTCTGAGTAAGTATGCTGGTTCCCTTTCGACTTATTATCCGTACCCAAAACCGGAGTACGCCAAAGATAATAGGTCCATAAATGTCCTCTGTTGACACAAATATCCTTCTCTGAGTCCACTCCTACCACGTCCTCATTACCTCTGAGTAGGAAGGCTCCATCGAAGAAACCCTTATGCTTGCCATGTCCTCATTACCTCTGAGTAAGTATATCGGTTCCCTCCCAACTTATTATCCGTATCCAGAATCAGGGTACGCCAAGGATAATAGGTCCACAAAAAGTCTCTCATTGGGGCAACTACTACGAAACAAAGAATAGAGCGAATGTATTCCGGTCATTCAAAAGCGGTGACATTCACATGACTACATCTCACGAGTAAGCCAAAAAGTTCTCTATCATTTCATTCAGACAAAAGGGAAGAAGATTATATCGATGTCCAAAGAAGCAAGACATAAACCGCAGCTAAAGACAGACAGAAATATCAAGACAAAAACGGACATTTGTGAGAGCCCACGAATCTTAGTTGCGGGGACGCATATACCAATCCCTCAACCATTTTGCATATGAAGGATGTACTTGAGCAAAATCCTCGTCCGAAATAGGAGGGTCAGAACTCCCAGTACTATCGCCGTTAGACTGGGGCTCCTCCTTTATAGCAATGGGCGCCAGCTCTCCTTTCTGTTCCTCCGCTTTTGGTATTACGAGCGATGACTCTTGTTTGAAAGGGGGCAGCAGCTCTTCCTTCACAATGAGCTCAGCCTTCGGCAGGGTTGCTGCAAGAATCAAAGATAAAAGAAACAAAGTTAAAAAATGGTCAGGACCTTATGCGGCACAGTCCAAAAAGGAGCTCATGCGATTCTGCTCAGCGGGGCTCATGCGGCTCTGATCGACAGGTCATTATGCGGTTCAGTTTACGAAGTGTTCATGCAGCCCACTAAGACAACTCCCATACGGCTCGGACATGGGGTATACCCTCATGCGGCTCGGTTATGGGACATGTATGCGGCCCATACAATTCGAACAGTTCGCATTAAAGGCTTGTGCATAAAGTATACAACAGAGCCAACTTTGTTAGGGTTTCGAAGCATATGACTTTTCTAAATCCTTACCCTTAACGGCAGGATGAACGTCGGAATGAGCTTTGGGTGCTGCAGCCGACGTCGAAGCCACGCCTTTCCCTTTGCCGCAGCCTTCTCCGCAACCTTGGAGGACTTGGGAGCCATTGCTGATGATCCGAGAAGGAAGACGAAGACAAGAAAGCTAGGTAAGTGCAGAAAGTAAAGAAGTCTTTTTTCCAAACACGCTGCTATTTATAGACGGAGCCCATAGACCGACGCATCGATCCATGTGCAGTGTAACCGACTCTTCGGTTATCAAGGCGATCCGACTATTCAAGGCTAAACTCTTAGGATCCTGCCCTAAAAAGCGGCTTTAAATCTGACAGCAAATCAAAGGCAATCAATGCAAAGATTTGCACACGTAGCATGAAGACGTGGCAAGGAGCCTATGCGGCCAGACAGCCCATGCGGCTGGAAGGTCCATGCGGCTCAGATGGCCATGCGGCTGAGGAGGCCATGCGGCTGAGACATCCATGCGGCCAGAACATCCTATGTGGCCCGAAGGGTTTTTACGTGGCCATGCTTCTTATTCAAAGTATTTCAATTTTACAAATTAAAACTTTGAAGGGGGTCTTGTAGAAGTATGGAAGAGAATAAAGAAAGGCCCATGCGGCTCAAGAGTCCATGAGGCTCGAATAGTTCCATGCGGCCCATAAAGAAGCCACGTGGCCTTCAACAATTCTTCTCTACATTCTGCTGCATTTAATGTCCTGACGGCTGCTCTGACAAATGACAGCTATGACAGCTCTGACATAAAGACATAATAATGACGCTGACATGATGGCGAGTTCCTAGAGAAGAGGAGAAAATCATCTTACAGCTGGCAAGATCCACCAAGTCCCGAGGTCACTTCATACGGCTGCTGCATTTATGCGGCCTTCCACTTCATGCGGCCGCCCACTTCATGCGGCCGTCCACTTCATGCGGCTGCATCCTGCATGCGGCTGCCCATCTGCACGCTGCCGCCTATCCTCTACGGCTGCCCATCCCTATGCGGCTGCCCATCTCCATGCGGCAGCCCATCCCTATGCGGCTGTCCATCCTCATGCGACTGCCCATCCTCATACGGCTGCATGCTTCATACGGCTGAGAGAACCACCTATATGCGGCTCTGCCAGGGCGGTCCAGTTAAGACACGTGAAGCTCTTCGCGACAATTGAGACACATGGCAGTCTTATCTTCCCTGAAATTATGGGTGCTAACAAATCCTAAGAAAATTAGATTTGTTGCGATCGTCATAATTGCCCAGATCAAATCAAATCAGGCAAATTTGACACGTGGCAGCTATCACAAATCACGAATATTCATGGCAATCAACATTTATTGTCCACAGAGATTTGATGCAATCGCATTAATTGCTCAAATTTATTATATTCAAGATGAACGGTCCAGATTGATAACTATTAAGCCGCCGACTTTTCAAAATAGGTAATCATTGCAAACCATAATGATCACCCTCCACTCCTATAAATAGCAAGGTGCTATTCCCTGCAAATGGACGAGACAGACGCATACAGAGAGAGATACGCAGAGGAGCACATACAGAGAGAAAAAGGAGAGCATTTCTTCGTCAGAGCCAAGGCTACGTCCGATCGTCCAAGGAGTAAGGCAGAGCTGCCGTCACTTTCCCGAGCCTCTATCGTCACTCCCCAGAATAAAAAATAAACAATTGTACTTAGATTGCTGTACCTAGGTTTTTGTCCCTAGGCTTTTTTGTACGAGCGAGTTTGTATTGTGAGTCTAAGTTCAGTCCTCTATATTAATTGTTCTGTACTTTTACAATCAATGGCAAACATCCCTGTCCAGGCGAACGTCGTGCGTGAGTTTGAGACACGCACGACACAAACTTGGGACTATTACCTGCGTGTCCGACGTCGGGGGGGAAGTCGAAGGTGCGCTGGACGGTGGTGGAGACGTCGTGGACGCGGTGCTCGGGTGGCGCTGGACTCAGCTCGGTGGAGCGAACACGTCGGTAGGGTTTATTGGTGGTGTGGATGGCTGGGGAGGTGGCACTGGGTAGCTGTCGGAGTTAGGGTTAGGGTTTAGGTTCTCGTCGAAGAAGAAGGGTCTGGGGGTGGTCGATGGTGAACTAGGGTTAGGGCTTAGGACTGGGGGGTTATTTATAGGAGGTTTAGGTCGGTCGGGGTGGGCTAGGTCGGTCGTGCGGTGGCAGTCGCCGCACTCGACGGTCGTCGGGGATAGATGAGTACGTGGGAGGGAGGGGGTGACGGCCAATTTGCAGTCGGGTCCCTAGAATTTAGAATTTTACAGATAGGTCCAAACCCTAACTAAATACAAAAATGAATTTACAGAACCTAATTAAAATAATTCACAAATTTGCAAACTGCTATAATAACAATTTGACAAATTGTATAATGATATTAAAACAATTCTAAATATTATAAAATGATATTAAAATATTTTAATTAATTACAAATTATATATTTTGATTTAAAAACTATTTAAAAATTCTAAAAAATTCCTAAAAATCATAATAAATTATTTTAAAGCTAAATAGGTCATTAGCAACTAATTAACACTAATTAAATTAAATTTAAAAAACAGGGGCTGACAAGTACTCCATATAACCTAACTATCTGCCTGAGGTACATCTCTACAAGCTGATCCGTCGACTGACTAACCCTGAAAGGAAGAAAATGAGCTACCTTGGTGAGTTGTCGACTACAACCCAGATAGTATCTCTTCCAGCTGGGGATCTAGGTAATCCCATTACAAAATCTATGATAATGTGCTCCCATTTCTATTCTGGGATCGGCAAAGGTTGAAGAAGTCCATCCGGTCTCTGATGTTCAGCTTTAACTTGCTGGTAAACTAAACATCGAGAGACAAACCGGGCTATCTTCTCTTCATGCCATTCCACCAAAAATGTTGTCGGATATCACGATACATCTTCGTACCGTCCGGATGAATCGAATACTGAGAACTGTGAGCTTCTGCCATGATCTCCTGTCTGATATCACCACTAGGTACACAAAGATGCCTCCCATGCCAAAGTGTACCATCCTCATGGATACATAACTCTGGTCTTCGCTCTGCTATATATTCTGTCCTAAGCCGCTGAAGCTTAGAATCTGATGACTGAGCTAACTTAATCCTCTCAACTATACTGGACTGAACTTACATACTGGCCATCAATGCCACACAGGTAGGAAGGACAACTTCTATACCCATCTTCTGAAGATCTGCTAACAACTCTGGTTGTGTTTTAGAAAAT
The DNA here is from genome assembly GCA_029216955.1 of Iris pallida. NCBI lineage: Eukaryota > Viridiplantae > Streptophyta > Magnoliopsida > Asparagales > Iridaceae > Iris > Iris pallida. The sequence continues at coordinate 3,549,742 of JANAVB010010799.1, forward strand.
AAACTCCGACTCTTCTGCTCAATACGTCTGCAACAACGTTGGCCTTCCCAGGATGATACTGCAGGTTGATGTCATAATCCACAAGTAGCTCTAGCCATCTCCTCTGATGCATGTTAAGATCCTTCTGGGTAAACACATGATTCAGGCTCTTGTGGTCGGTAAAAATCTCCATCCTATCTCCATACAAGTAGTGTCTCCAAAACTTAAGTGCAAACACTACTGCTGCCAGCTCCAAGTCACGGGTTGGGTAATTCCTCTCATGATTACGAAGTTGACGTGACACATAAGCTATTACTTCCTATACTGCATCAAAACACATCCTAAACCTCTGCCTGAAGCATCACAATACACTGAGAATCCCCGGTCCCATCTGGAAGTGAGAATGGGTGCCGTCATCAAGCCTCGCTTCAACTTCTCAAAAGAATCCTGATATTCTGCTGTCCAAGCAAACTGCACATCCTTGCGGGTCAACTGGGTCATGGGTGCTGAAATCCGTACAAAGTCTGAGACAAATAGTCGGTAGTAGCCGGCCAAGCCAAAAAAATTGCGAACTTCCGCAACTGTGCTGGGAACCGACCACGTCTCAATAGTCCGATCTTCTAGGGATCCACTTCTACTCTTCCCACTGGTGATGATATGACCCAAATATGAAATACGATCGAGCCAGAACTCGTATTTATTGAACTTCGTATACAACTGGTGCTCTCTGAGAATCTGGAGGACGGCTTTGAGATGCTGCTCATGCTCCGCTTCACTCTTGCTGTAGACCAGGATTTCATCTATGGACACAATCATGAACTGATCCAAATAAGGCATGAAATGAGATTTATGAGGTCCATGAATACTGCCGATACATTGGTTGCTCCAAAGGGCATCACAAGAAACTCCCAATGCCCATACCTGGATCTAAATGCCATCTTCAGGATGTCCTGCTCTCTGACTCTGATCTGGTGGTATCCTGACCGTAAGTCAATCTTCGAAAATACGGACGTCCCTTTGAGTTGATAAAACAAGTCATCTATCCTCGGGAGAGGATATTTGTTCTTGATTGTCACTGAGTTCAAGGTACGATAGTCAACACATAATCTGGACGTACCATCCTTCTTTTTCACAAGAAGCATCGGGGCTCCCCAAGGTGATCCACTAGCACGGATGAATCCCTTGGTCCTGAGTTCCTCAATCATCTTATACAAGATCTCTAATTCTGACGGTGCCATCCGGTAGACTCTCTCTGACACTGGTGTTGTTCCGGGGATCAAGTCTATGGTGAACTCGATCTCTCTCTCTGGTGGCATACCTGAAAGCTCTTCGGGGAAAACATCAAAAAACTCTTCTACAATTCTGGAAACTGAACTGCTGCTGCTACTGCCATCCGAAATACTGGAGGAGAAAGTTCTACTCCGCTCGAAAAAATAAAAACTCTGGCTCACCAGGAATACTAAAAATAATCTTGCCGATATGGCAATCTATTCTAGCATACTGGTCCCTCAACCAATCCATCCCTAAGACCACATCATAATCGGCCATCGGGAATTCTATCAACCTAGCGGGAAAACTCTCTACCGCTAACTATGATCCGACACGAGAAAAACACTCTATCTACTCCCACAAGTCCGCCACCAGTAAGTATATTGATCCTTACTGATAATGACTCGGGCTCCAGCCCTATCCGTGTCGTGAATCGTACAGACATAAATGAATGTGATGCACCAGAATCAAACAATACTGATGTTGGAAAGGAGTTGACGAGAATAGTATCTGCCACTACCTCACCTGATGCTAACTCCTCCTCCACGGTCAAAGCCATCACTTGACCTTGTCCTCGGGGTGCTGGTCCCCTCTGCTGGAAACCTCTCTGGCAGTTCTGGGTCTAAGCTTGGACTTTGTGTATACTGCTGGGGGTTCTGCTGCTGAAATGCTTGGACCTGAGGCGGCAAGGGCCTCGAAAACGGGTACTGTTACTGCTGCTGAACTGATACTGGGGCTGGTTCCCTAACTGAGGGACTAGAAAAGGTTAAAGAAGAAGAACTCTCCCTATTCGGGCAGTTCCCAACCCTGTGGTCTGGTGCCCCATAAATCAAGCACAATCCATGTGCTCTGCGACATTCCGACACTACGTGCCCTGGCTTCCCACAATGAGTGCAACCCATTGCGGAAGACTGCTTCTGCTTCTGCTGCTGGGGAAATGCTGGGGTCGAATGCTGAATCGACGTAACGGAAGCCGCCCTCCTCGGAGCTCCAATGGTCAAAAACCCTAGCTGCCGGGGGCTGGTGCTGAAGACTTGTTCATCTGGCCGTGAGATCGTTTTCGACTTCCGGTCCGGTCCACAATCCTCTGGGAGGTATACTCATGCCTCCTAGTTGCTCTCAATACTGTATCGAACGTCTGATGCTCAAACTGCTCTACTGCCAGTAAAATCTCCAGGTGTAGTCCTTGTTGGAACCGCTGAGCTCTGTCGAACTCGGTCGCCACCAAGGTGGGAGCAAACTGACTAAGCCCTGGAGAACTCAGTCGCATATCCATCGACCGTCCTGTCCATCTGCGTCAAGTTAGTGAACCTCGTCTGTAGATCATACCGAGTTACAGCGTCAAAATACTTGGTCTGGAATCTCTCACGGAATACTATCCATGTAATAGGTGTCACCAACCCAACGGCCTGCGTCGCCCACCAGCTGTGGGCTAGATCCAATAATTGCAGGCACACCACAGCCACCTTCTCATCTTCTGGGGTCTTGGCTGCTTCTAGAATAACCTCAGTATCCTACATCCAAGCATCTGCAGCAATAGTATCTTCGCTGCCATCGAAGAAGGGAGGGTTCAAGCGCTTGAAGCTGTTGGCCGCACTATTACCTTGATGACCACCTCTGCTCAGAGCATCTTGTACTGTCTGGTGCAATGCATCACCTCGACGATCTGTGATACAAGCAACTCCCTGATGAGTCCAACCAAGACTCCATCATCCTGCCTCGCGGGCTGGACTGGCTGTACTGGGGGTTCTGAATCTCCGGGAAGCATAACTCGGGAAGCTGCTCCTGAGTGCTGAGCTTGATCCTCTTGTTGCGGGAGTACTCGTTGAGCTCCTTTCGGCCGATCGACAGGACCAAGAACAGTGCCGCTTGAAGAAGCCGACACAGGGAACAATAAGGAAGGACCAGGACAGATCAAAGATATAAGCACATGATCAGGTCAAGATGTCAGGGATTCAGAGGATACGAGCAGAGATCAAGGGCGAGTGCTGATTGAGACATCTATTCGGTAAACCCTCACATATCTTGATTCACAAGACCTGTATGGGCCACCACTTAAACCGTGTCACGCCCCAGAACCAGAATACTGGAGAGCGAGGGAGGATACAGCCAGCTACGTATATTGAAGTACAACCCACCTCGCTATACGGTCACGGCTGTCTAGATACATTAGGGTTTAACTACAAGCCATCAGTCTCTTATGGTCATGAACAAGCCTAGTGTCTCAATCTCAAGCAAGTAAGTAAATGTTACAAGATGTTAGAGCACAAAATACACAATAGTAAGGCGTCCCATATATTACATATTTGGATGATCATGAAGCTAGTCGTACAAAATGTTAGGACTAGCAAGAGTTTCAGTCATACATGATCAACCCTAGGATTTGTCAATCATGTTACAGCCCGTAGGCAGACAGTAAGTAAAATACAATCGAGCTAACACATGCTCGTCGGCTAAACGCCTCAAAAAAATAATTTACAATGGAGTGGGAGAGCCAAAATAAAATCCACTCGTTGCCAGGGTTACGTCTGGTGGTCACCATCTGGCTGGAAAGCATGGAGATCCTCTGGAGCTACTCCGGTATCTGGCCATGCAAAACCAGCTGGGTCAGATCCCAGAAAGAGCAAGTGCCACAAAGGAGGATTCACTTAAGAACTAAAACCAGCAATTAGCACAAAAACATAATTATACAATAAAAGACTAGAAATATAGAAAATCATGATGATATACGATAAGATAACCATGGGACTATTCAGATAACCAAGTTACAACCCTTAAACCAAACAAGGACCGGGGTTGTAACCCTTCGTCTGAACGGAACTTAGTTTTCTACCATTTATCGATAAAGTAAAATACAAGCAATCAGGTCATGTAACAATCTTGTACAGGATCAGGACAGGACTGGGTTAGACTCCATCCAATCAATCACGGCCAAGCAATACGTACGGCTTGATACTTTAACTAACTAGGGTTATCACAGGCCTAGTTACTAGCAAGATACAATGAGATTGTTCCACAGCCACAAGCCCTGCAGACCATCCAGGCTATCCGAACGCAAATTAGGGGTTGAGTTCATGTGGGTACATTATCCAGGAAACGCATATACCCTTAAGTAGCTTGAAGGGTGCAACACATGACAGTGTGCTGGAAATGTGCCCTACTCGACGACGGGCTACAAATTCCATGATGGGGCGCCCAAAGAACGGGATTGTCTGTAGCTGGAAAATCTCTTCATGACTACTGGATTATTCTAGTTATTAGCCTTAGTCAGTTTTAGTAGGTAGCCCTGACCGTGGTACTCAGGGGTCCCTGTCCTAGACATGATGCAAGACAATACCGGTTCATTGTACAAACACAATCGCCCACGGTGTCCAGGCTATTCATTTTTGTCATGTCATGCTAGCTGTCGCAACAGTATATCGAGGTATATCATGCTAGGTTTACTTATCAAGAGTGCGCCACGACGGGCCACTATCATGTCATGTTACTAATCAATCATTCTTGTCGTGAGTGCGTCACGACGGGCCACTGATATGTGAGTCACATTAACCTATCATGGTTTATGAAACATGTTCAGAATTAACATGGTACAAGCATTTCCATCAAGGATCCAAGTTGCTCAGAGGGTCATGAGTCATAAGCACAAATGTAACAACCAAAATAGAAAAATGGTGCAAAGGCTGGAGGAAAGAGCCATGCGGCCCGGGAGCCAAGGGCCATGGCCTATGCGGCCAAGGATCGCCATACGGCAAGGGCCAAGCGGCCAGGCAGCATGCGGCTAAGGGGACAGGGGCCATGTGGCAAGGCTGCCAAGAGCCATGCGGCTAGGGAAAAACAGAGCCATGCGGCAAGGGGAAACAGGGCCATGCGGTAAGGAGAAACAGGGGCCATGCGGCTAGGCTAGGGTAGCCATGCGGCAAGGGGGGAACAGGCTTATGCGGCAAGGCTAGGGGTAGCCATGCGGCAAGGGGGAACATGCTTATGCGGCAAGGCTAGAGGTAGCCATGCGGCACGGGGGAACAGGCTTATACGGCAAGGTCAGGCGGGAAGCACTGTTCTTCTTCTCCAACTTCTCCGAGAAGAAGAACCTGGGAAGTTGGGGGTTCCCAGACTTTCCAACCTTCAATCCAAGCCCAAATCTGGACTTTCATAGGTCAAAATAGGGTAGAATAAAATTCTCTACAACATGGAACCATCAAAACTTGAAAATAATAAAGTTCAATAGATCAAAACCCTAAAAATCCTAAAATATAATAAGCTTAGATCTACATGAAATGAACCATGGAAATTAAAAATGCTGAGTACTAAAGTGTCTTAGAATCTCGTAGAAAGACAATGAACAACAAAAATTAGTTCCTCCATGAAGCAAGTTGCACTTGCCTAAGCCTCTCCTGGTAGGTGAAGAGAGTTAATGGAGGAAGAAGAAGAAGTAAATGAAGAAGTGAATGAGGAGAGAGAAAGGGGTTGGTGGCTTATAAAGAGGGGTTAGCATGTTGGGCCAAGTCCTAACAAACCGAGCCCAACCAAATATATTAAGCCAAGTCAAGCCGAACCAGGATGAACCCAAAATAAACCAAGGCAAGATTAAACCAGGATCAAGCTAAGAAAGACAAGTCTAACTACAGGTCGAAATTCCGTACACGTATACTGGAAATACGTATAACGGAAAACGGAGGTGACAGGCAACGACCCGACGAGCAAGGGCTATGCCAAGCTTTGCATCGAGAGAACGTGTCGTACATGCGCTCGACTTGATCAACCAAGCTCTTTGGGTGCCTAGACTTAAGCCACAAACCGTGAAATATGACTTAAACCACGGGACAGGCGAAGGCTATGCCAAGCCTTGGACGACGGGACCGTGCATGCTTTATCAAGCATTCATGCGGGCGACGCCTATGACTTATGCTAATTCCAGCATTTCGACAACTTAGCAACTTAGGCCAACTTCCTTCTCCCAAGCCACGGGACGAAGGACCGTGTATCATTTTGAAATCACGCTGAGCAAACTTCTAAGCAGATCGTGGGACCATTTTTCATGTTCTAACACATTCCGACCCATCGGGATTATTTTCTTAGCTATGTGGATGCGTCTCTTTTATTATCAAGTCTAACTTCTGCAGGTTGAAAACATGCAATTTATTATGTGAAGGCTAAGATGAGACAAGTTCACCGAAACTACCCCACCTGAGCGAGGAGTCGTCTCGACCGAGTAGGACTTCGAGCCGCCGTTGCATGGCTAAGTTCGAACGCCGTCGGCATTTCGATTCCTCCAATTGACTGAGCGGGACGGGACATTACAAGCGGGTGGCGGTGGCGGGGAACAGTGGCGACAGTAGCCTTCCCACGGGGGGAGTGAAAAGAAAGAAGAATAAGGCAATGGAAGGGACATTTTGGTCAAAAAATTGGTCAAAGCAGTTAACCGTCAATTTCTGATAGATTCTGTCAAAAAAATGGGGGATCTGATACATTATGAAAAAAAATATGGGGTGCACCTTTAAAACAACATTTTTCTCGATATTTTTTTTTTTAGAAACAACATTTTTTTTCGAAAGATGACAGCATAAGAGTTTTTTTTTAACAATAGTGTAACTGAATGATCCATCGAATCATCGGAATTGCATGGATTGTCACCAGTTATCAGTCTGCCCAGCATTGAGAACGAGTGTGGAATAAAATCAAAATGCCGTTTTAACCTCTCAAAAGTACTTGAAAGCCCAAAGACAATCTGGGTCATGCAAGTAGTATGTTAAAGTGAGGATACATAAAGGCCTCGTTTGGTTCGCGAAATGGAAGCGAAAAAAAATTAATTTTTTGATATTTTTTTCTCCTTTTAAAAATTATATTTTTTTATTGATTTTTTTTTTATATTTGAAAATGTCAAAAAAATTGAAAAAGAAAGTAAATATTTCAATATGGAAAAGTGATTCCAAAAAAGTGATTCCAAACATAGGAATCCATTCCCAATCCGATGATTCCGCGAACCAAACTTGGCAAGCATTAGTTTATTTCATATCAAGGACGGTACAGTTCTTCCACAATTCTCGGAAAGAGTAACTGAAAGATGCATTGGTTCATGCAAAGTCTATCACAGATGTACCCCTATGAACCCCGGCAAACCTTGTTACTTGCAACTGGTTTCCTGTCTACAAGAAAGACTGAAATATCGTCTCAGCAAGTTCCTGCATCAAAAAGCGATGCACTTCACTTTAGGATCCGTTTGGTAAATCTTATTTGGAGTTTGGATTTTAGAATTTTTTTTTGATTTTGAGTCAAATCCATAAAATTCTATATTTGGTTAGAGATGGATTTAGATATGAAAAGTATGACCAAATCCAGAATTTAGATTTGGAAGAAAGAAAGTTGGATTTTGGAGGAAAAAATTAGTTATTTTTTTAATAATTTCGTTGTTCTATTAATTGTTTAGTTAATACTAATTAATAATTAGTTATATATCAATTTTTTATAATTATTATTTTTTAAAATTATTTAGTTTATAGTTAATTAAAAATTAGTCATTATTATTATTTTAGTCATTAACTAATAGTTGGTTATTATTATAATCTAAAAAATTAACTAATAGTTAGTTATCATAATTATAGTCTATTAGTTAATTAATAGTTAGTTATCATAATTATAATTTAATAATAATTTATTATTTTGTTATTAACTAATAGTTGGTTATTATTTTTATTAAAAAAATTAACTAATAGTTAGCTATCATAATTATAATCTAAATAATGGACACCCTCAAAAAAATAATTATAATAATTATAATCTAAATTAATAATTTATTTTATATTTAATATTTCATAATAATCTAAATTAATAATTTATAACTTTATTAATCATAATTATAATAATTTATTAATCATTACTATAATCTTAATTGATAATTTATTAATTAATTTTCAATATAATCATAAATAATAATTTATTAGTCTTATTATAATCTTAATTAATAATTTGTTAATTACTATTTTATTATAATCTTAAGTAAAAAGATTTTAATCACAATTTTAATCATAGCTAATAATTTATAATTTAATAATTAATATATTATAATAAATTTAATTAATAATTTATTAATCATCATTATAGTCTTAATCAATAATTAATTAATCAAAACTATTATCGTAATTATAATAATTATAATTATTAATTCTAACTATAATTATAATTATAATATTTAATTAATAATTAAGTTGTTATTTATTTAATTAATTTTTTTATTTTAATCATAATTATAATCTTAATTATTAATTTATTTAGTAACTTTTTATTATAATCGTAATTAATTGATATGTTAATTGTAATTATAATCTTAATTAATTAATATTTTATTATAATCCAATGGCAAAACTTTATTTTTTTATCCAAAAAATGGATTTGGATTTCAAACAAATCCAATGGACAAACCAAACAATGGATTTGGTAAATGGGATTTGAAAATTCAAATTTTGAACTTGTATTTGAATTTTGGATTCCAAACTGCAACAATTTTCTTATACCTGTTTTCCAGAGGCAACAGATGGTTCTCCCAATTCCATGGCCAACTTCTCAAGCGTCCCAAAATCGGCCCTCCAGCTTGTTCATATAGATGTTATCGGAGAAAACTTTGACACAAAAGGAGGTGTCAAAGTTTTGATACCTCCTTTGTATGACAAGTGGGTCCTCCTCTCATTTCGTAAAATGTGTGGACATGAAGTTAGTATATGGGCCCACTTGTCATACAAAGAAGGTATCAAAAATTTGATACCTCCTTCTGTATCAAAGTTTTACTCAAATGTTATCCACTTAATATCTGGTCTCTTCTTGGTTTTCTTCAAATTGAACACACTAAAGAGGGGTTAAATTTACCGCGATTAAAGCCCCAGTTCTGTGTCAAAGCTCTCGTAAACTTTTCTAACGAGCTCGGTTGAGGGACCCATCCTTTTGAGGTCGACAAATAAGAACATCTCAGTTAGGGGTGAACATATAACGGTTGAAAACCGAACCGAAATGTGACAAACGGTTCGGTTCTTGGGTTATCGGTTCGTTTTTTCGGTTTGAAATTTTGAAATTTTGAAATAACGGTTCGATTTTCGTTTCTTGATCCGAGTAACCGAACCAAACCGAAAATCGATTTAGATTTAGTAATTTATATCAAACTATCATCAATTTACATATACTAATGTTTTGCAACCCCTAACTGAGGGGCACTCTCTTCTCATATTTTTTTGTCGGTACTTCTTTAAAGCGCTCTCTCTCTCCCCCTCAATCTATATATACTAATATTTTTCACACTATGTAATATAATAATTCATAAACACAATAATGTCATATTTTTAAAATAATTGTTCTTTAAATAGGCTTATTTTGCTAAAAAAAAATTGAAGGCCCGACACATTGGCCCATGAAACCGAACCGACCGAAAATCGAACAGAATTAATTCGGTTCGGTTTTGTTCGATTTTTATAAAAACGGTTCGATTTTCGATTTTGAGAAATACGATTTATAGTTATTTCGGTTTTTCATATATACGATTTAGTTTCGATTTTCAACCGAACCGAGCCGAACTGTTGCTCACCTCTAATCTCAGTGAGACGAGAGATAACACATTGCTTTATATATATATATATATATTTACTACTCGACAATTACCTCAATTAGCCCACGGGCAAGGGTTGTCCATTCCGGAGATGTGGGCGAGGAAGATATCCTCGACATCAGTACTTTCTCTCCCGCCTGCTCCACAGTAAGGACAAAAAAAAAAAGGTAAAGGTCATTGATCAATCCAATAATAATTGAAGTACTGCACGGGCCATACACTACAAGAAAAACATGATCCAGTTGAGTTCGAACCAATTACAATTTGATTAAAACACGCAAAGAAGATTAAGGAATCGATATCATTCTTTCCAAATTAGGATCAACATAAAAGAGATTTGAAGAGTAAGAGCACTAACAGTTTTGCGTCAAAGTTGAATCCACCAGGCGCAGTCCTCCCTATGGGGAAAAAAGCTATCGGCTGATACCGATCCAATACAGTCGGTACCGATACGATTTGGTATGTCTCGATCCGATATTGACCGATATCGATATTGGGGGTCTCTTTTCCGGTCAATTCAGCAAAGAAAAGTAAATAAAAAAAGACAAATCAGCAATGGCTTAAAGCATAATAAGGTTATAAAGCATAAGAAAATCAATCTATTGGTAGGTAAACCAATCGGTAAGGGTGAATACTATTTTATTTAATTTCAAAACTACTAAGAAATAACACTCAAATACTTAAAATTATGTCTAAATATATAAATATATGTTTTTAAATATAAATAATTTATTAATAATTATTTGTTTTCTGATACCAAAAAAATCTGATATTCCGATTTGAAAACCGTTGATACTACCGATACGAATACTCATAGGAATAGTTCGATTCCGATACTGATACTGTGAACCTTGGGAAAAAGATTAAACAAAAACAAGCTACTAGATATACACGTTTAGGCCAACATAAAAGTCATGATCATTGTGAATATACATTTCTTATCACACTTAGCATAACTAAGGTTGCCTCGCCTATATCTGTAAGGAACTGATCATTATCCCAGCCTGTTCAGATATAAGTAAGAATATAAGTGCAATTTAGTTGTCCAACCAGAGATGATAGGAACAAAACATAAATCCTGAAGACAACATTATTATTATTATTTTTTTTTTTTTTTGGGGGGGGGGGGGGGGAAGGATACCGATCTGAGGATCTTGGGATCCGTTTGGATAGTTTTTCTGAAATTGTATTCTAAAAACAGTTTTCTGAGAGTAAGTTATAAAGAGTTGTTTTCTGAGTATAGAAATTCTGATTGCATTTGGTTACCTTCATCTAGAAAATAATTTAAAAAAATAAATTTTGAATATTCTGTTTGGTAAAATATTTTTAAAAACATTTTTTTTAACTGTGTTCATGTGTCCACACTGTATCCCTGTGTCCAACAATTTTTTTTGTCTCATGTCAACTCAATTCTATCCATGTGTCCATTTTGTATCCCTGTGTCCAACGAAGATGAAGCCAAAGTTCGACGGTTTACCGCCGCCGGCTCGTCACCGCTGTCGTGGTCCTCCCCATCGCAGGCGAGATCTGGTTCGTCGACGATGAGATCATCCGAGGGCTCGTCACCGCCGTTCGTGGTCCTCCCCATCGCTGTTCCCGCCACCCTACTGCCAACGCCGCGGCCAGATCTCGACCACCGCCAGCGCCACAGCCAGATCTCGACCACCGCAGCGGAGGAGTTCGAAGTGGTCGAGGTCGAGGGCGAGGATGAGGCGGTCGAGCTCGTCGTCCTCGTCGACTTCGACGGGTCATCTCCCCGTCCAAGGTCGTCGAGCTCCTCCGCGCGGTCTGGGTCGTCGACTTGTCTAGGCGGTGGAGGGAAGTAGAGGGTCTTCTCCAGTGGAGGGAAGGAGAAAGGGAGAGAGCGAGAGAGGTGTTTGTGTGTGTGTGTGAGTGAGGAGAGAGAGGGAGGGTGAGGCGTGGGGCTCGCTCTGGGTGTGGATGTTTTTTTTTCCAGAAAACATGTTTTGACTGTTTTCAGAATGTAACGTTTAAACAGCAGTATTTAGAAAAAAAATTGGGTTTTTTCTAAGGGCACCACCATTTTTGCTAGGGGGCAACCCTTACTTGGGGGCAGCCCAAGGAGGTAGAGATTTTGCTAGGGGCAACCCAACCCCCCAAACCCTTCATTCCTTTCTATAACCCATTCTACATTCTCTCTCCACCAAAAGAAAAAAAGAGAACTCTCCCTCTTCCTCTTCCAAAATCCTACTTTCTTCTCCTCCACCACTCCACTCCCAATTCCTCCACCAAGATTTCTTCAACAACATTCGTAGATTCTTAGAGATGACACACAAGTCGAAGCAACCGGAATCTAGGTACGTTCTTCCCTAATTTCTTCAAGAATTTTGTACATTCTATTCAAAACCCTAAAATATTTTTAATTCTCTAAAAGTTTTGATAAATTAGGTTTAGAATCTCTTTATGGTTCATGAAAGGAATTTTCGAACACGACAAACCCACATTTTTTCTTGAAACCCTAACCTTAGAAGAAAACAAACGAGCATCTCGTTTTGGCCGTTCGGCTGCAACAGTCGGGTTTGAATACAGTAGGACTGCCAGGCCTGTGGCAGTTGTCAGCCCCTGTTTTTCAAAATTAATTAAATTAGAATTAATTAGTTGCTAATGGCCTGTTTAGCATTAAAATAATTTATTATAATTTTTAGAAATTTTTCTAGAATTTTTAAATAATTTTTAAATGAGTTTTAATAACTAAAATACCATTTTGCAATTTATTAAAATATTTTAATACCATTTTGTAATTTTTAGAATTATTTTAATAGTAGTTTGTAATAAATTCAATTGTTTTAATTCAGTTATGCAAATTTACTTTTGCATTTTTATAGGGTAGGGACCTAATTGTAATAAACCTAAACTCTAGGGACCCTACTGTAATTTGACCGTCACCCCCCCCCCCCCCCCACGTACTCACCCACCCCCGACGACTGCCCGACGACCGACGTCGACCTGCCCCCGCGTTTCCCGGCCGACCTAGCCCAGTCCGACCGACTCAAACCCCCCTATAAGAAACCCCAGACTCAGCCCTAACCCTAGCTCAGCCCCACGACCACCATCGACGCCCCCACAGCCTTCTTCTTCCCCAAACCCACAACCGGAACCCTAGCTTCGGCTAAGCCCCAACGCCAACTCCCGGACGTCGATCACCCCCATCCACCACCACCCATCGGTTTGTCGCAGCAAGCTGGGTCGATCGCCACCCAAGCGCCGCCGCGACGTTGCCTCCTCCGCCGTCCAGCGCCTTCGAAAACCCTCCCCTAAAGCTGGACACGTAGTAACTGTATCGAAACGTGTCGTGCGTGTCTCGTGTACACATATGTGGTTCGTCATGTCCTGACGAGCACGAGGGTAAGTCTGGACACGAGTTTTATGACCCGTGCGTGTCGTGCTTAGCACGGACACGCGACTCCTGTGTCCCTAACTGTCAGGACACAGGATTGTTTTATCGGGTTTAATAAAATATAAACTAAAACCTAAATAAATATAATCTAAACCTATTCCTAACAGCGAGCCCGAGTTGGCCCACTGGTCAGCGCGCGAGTTTAACAACCCCCCCCCCCCCCCCCCCCCCCCCCCCCCCCGCGCTCAGTGGCCTGAGTTCGAGCCTTAGGCTCTGTTGTGTTTTGTTTTTTTTTGTTTTCTTTTTCTTTTATTTTGTTTTTAATTTTATATATATATATATATATATATATATATATATATATATATATATATAATAATAATAATAATAATAATAATAATAATAATATATATATATATTATTATTATTATTATTATTATTATTATTATTATTATTATTTTATATATATATATATATATATATATATATATATATATATATATATATATTATTATATATATTATAATTACTGTTATTATCATATATATATTTTCTGTTATTTATATATATTATATATTTATTTCTTTATATATATATATATATATATATATATATATATATATATATATATATATATATATATATATATATATATATATATATATTTATATGTATGTATACATAACTAATTAGCCTCTATAATTTACGTGATATTGTACATATATTATACTTTAATATATGTAAATATACTTGTCATATTTATGTGACTACTATGTGTAATTTCACATAGTTAAAATATTAGTATTTATTATGTACTTTTACCCCCTTTGTATTTTTTTGTGTATTTTATTACTGCAACCATTTGGTGTCCAAGCCTAGCATGAGTTTTGGACTCAAATGTTTTTTCACACATTCAAGACCTGTATAAGTCATATTGGACTTGATTCATGGCCTTGGGCCCTGTATTTGAACTTTGGTTCAAATTATGTACATGGACAAAATACGCAGATAATTAATTATTTAAATTCAATTGTGTACCATGCTATTTTTGAATTTCTAAAAATACTTTTATTGCTGTTAAAATTCTGGAAAAATAGTATTTAGATACTATGTTAATTTAGCTAATTTATCATAATTTTTGCAGTATTTAATTTACAGTTTTGCCACTGTTTTGGCATATGAAACCAAAACTCACTTTCTGTGTACTTATGAAAACTGATTTTTATAAAATACTTATACTGGTTAATAAATTCCAGAAAAATTATAATAAATTTCTATAATTAACAAGGATCATTTTGGTACTTTATTTTATGCAAAATTGAGCTTTTTGTCTATCTCAAAAATTGTTGGAACATAATGAACGGTTGATTTATTTATTGAATAATTACGACTTGTAACTTTTTTGTGTGTTTTGTGTTTTAGTCGTATTAAACCTCACCCCACACTAGTGTAAAGACCCTAGAAAGTTAGTTTGAGTATTGTGTCACCCCACATTGGTCTCCTATGCTAAAGTCATCATTTTGGCTAGGTGCCTAGTCACAAGTCGTGTTGCACCAATTAGTGTCTTAGTGTTTTAGCTTAGTGTAAAAACTAAGTTTATGTATTTATTTCAACAGTGACGAGTTACCAGGCATCTATAGCATTTTTATCGCAGCTTCCTTTGCTAGAGACAAGTACTTTCTACGAACTTTACATACTGCTATAACAATAAACTGCGATTTACCAACCATGTTAAATGCTGATCGTTGGGGTAGCAAGTTAGAACTTTACATGTTGTATTACTTTCAGTCTCTACCATGTTTAGGACAGTATCTCATATCTCTCACATGCTTAAAATAATGGGTTAAGGGGAAATTGCTAGTAGTGGACGTGAACATGACCCCCTTCTCCGTATATATTTACCGTGCTCGGTGACATTCTATATGTGACCTTGCCGTATGTTCTGATCCCGCATTTGTGTATGGATATACACCGATGTCGTTCGTGCACATATGTGCATGCCAGAAAACTTGATATGTACCGCTGTACATCCTATTCACCTATTGACCGATTCACGTACATACTACGATTTTAAACTTTTAAACTATATGTTGTCATTTCTAAAAAGAACCAATTAAACCATGATATGCCATGATTCCAGTTTATTACATTCTTGTTCATGCTTCGTATATTTAGTTTGCTAGAATCAGTACTTGCTCCCGTCCTGACAGGATAATATTGTAGGTATCATTACTGAGGAGGAGTTGTTCTGTGACCCATATTATGGAGATACTACCGAGGACCAGGCTTTGCCTTACGAGGATGTACCTGCGGGGAAACTCGTCTAGTTTGCGTAGTTGCTTGGGATATTTTAGTGTAGTCATGTATTAGACTACGTATTTTATAACTGGACATGTATCCAGTTTTACATTTCAGACTTGTACTTGGATTATTACTATATGAGACGACTTTTGTGTTTGGAGCATTTATGACTTTTATTTACTTATAGAACTGTTAGCACATTTAGTCTTATCTTGTTATGTCACGCCCCAGAGCCAGAATACTGGAGAGCGGGGGCGAACATAGCCAGCTACGTATATTGAAATGGAATCCACCTCGTTATACGGTCACGGCTGTCTAGATATGAGGGTTTACTACAAGCCAACGGTCTCTTATGGTCAAGCCTATTGTCTCAATCTCAAGCAAGTTATATAATTACAAGATGTTAGACCATCAAATATACAATAAAAGGCGTCCCAAATATTATATATTCAGCTGATCATGAAGCTAGTCATACAAAATACGAGGACTAGCAAGAGTTAAGTCATACATGATCAACCCTAGGATTTGTTAATCATGTTTACAGCCCGTAGGCAGACAGTAAGTAAATGTGCATCGAGCTAACAGGTGCTCGTCGGCTAAACGCCTCAAAAGAATAATTAAAATAGAGTGAGTGAACAAAAGGAAAAACCCACTCGTAGCCCGGGTTCCTTCTAGTCGCCACCATCAGGCTGGAGGTTCGATAGATTCTCGGGTGCTGCTCCGAAATATGGCCACACAAAACCAGCTGGGTCAAACCCCAGAAAGAGCAAGTGCCACAAAGGAGGCCACGAAATAAGAACAAAAGCCAGCATATCAGAACATAAGAAAATAGAAGAAAAGTACAAGTAATAAAGAGTACAACAGGACAATAAACGACTAGGGACGTGAAACCATTCCGGGAGCCAGGTTACAACCCGTAAACCAAACAAGGACCGGGGTTGTAACCCTTCGCCTGAATAGCACTATGTCTCTATCCATTTATTGTTAAGGACAAGTAAAACAATCATGTACAGGAGTACCAGGTACAGGGACTTAGACGAGACTTGGACCAGGCTAGACACCATCCATTCACAAGCGGCCAAGCAATTACTACGGCTTACTACTTAACTAACTAGGGTTATCACAAGCCTAGTTACTAGCAAGATGCAAATAAGAATTTCCCAGTCCCAAGCCCTGCAGACTATCTAGTTATCCTTCCGCAGGTTGAGAGTATGATTGGGTACATCGCCCTGGAGATGATATACCCTTAGGTGACTTAGAGGGTGCAACACATGACAGTGTGTTGGAAATGTGCACTACTCGTCGGCAAGCTACAAGTCCATTAAAGCGCCCAGATAACGAGAATTTCTTATGACTGGAAATTCTCCATGTTCTAGTTTGATCTAATCATTAGCCTAATCTAATTCAGTATGAGTCCCTGGCCGTGGTGCCCAGGGAGACACGTCCTAGATATGATGCAAGACAAGACAAGACAAGACAAGACAAGTGGATTTGCACAAGCAACAAGAAAGAACACCCATGGTGTCAGGGGTAAGTCAAGTTAAGTTAAGTTAAGCTAGCTGTCGCAACAGCATTAAGTTATCAGGTTACCAAGTCAAGTCAAGTCAGGAGTGCGCCACGGCAGGCCACTATCAAGTTATCACGTAAATCAAGTTACAAGTACGGGTTACAAGTTAAAAGCCACAAGTTACAAGCATCCAACAAGTTACTGCCAAGATCAGAGAATGCTAGCCATAATTAAAAACACAGAAAATCGTGTCAAGACGGGTCGGGTCAAGTCGAGTAGTGCTGTAGGCAAGAAATCTCAGAAAACACAAATCAACAAGAGAAGGCAAAGACCAAGGGAAAACCAAGGGACACCATGGCACAAGGTGTGCTAGGTCAAGAGGCAGCCCAAAGGGCGCCGGGCAAGGGCTCGGGCTAGGGGGCGCGGGGCGCTGCCACTAGGGTGCGCAGGGGGCGCAGCCACTAGGGTGCACAGGGGGCGCAGCCACTAGGATGCGCAGGGGGTGCAGCCACTAGGGTGCGCAGGGGGCGCAGCCGCTAGGACGCGCAAGGGGGCGCAGCCACTAGGGCGCGCAAGGGGGTCGCGGGAGCAAACTGCGCGGGGGGGGGCGCAGCAGGCCGGGCGCGCTAGGCACCAAGTGCGCCGGGGGCGCGGTCAAGTGCGCAGGGCGCGGGCCGGGAGCAATCGGGCGGGGCAGCAACGCGCTAAGGAGCGCGTGCGCCAACGGTTTTAGCGGCCAGCGCCAAAGGGCACGGCACGGGGGCAGCGCAATGCAGCCAAGCGCGCGGGGCGCAAGGCGGCGAGGCGCGCGGGCCAGCATCACGCTAAAGAGCGCACGCGGAGAGAAGGAGTCTTCTTCTTCCTCTTGCTAAGAGGAAGAACACCCATGGCTTCAAAACTTCAAAATACCACAACTTGGCCATCACAACTCCAAATCCGGATTTGTAAAGTTCTATCTTGGGTGAAATTTGATTCTCCCCAACATAGGAACATCAAAACCCACAAAAATCCAACTTAAATAGTTCAAAACCATGTAAATCCGAAAATAGGGGAAACTTGGATCTATGGAAATCCATGGACCAAAATCAAAAATGACAAGTTCTAATGTTGTTTCTAGAGGGCTAATCTATCTAATGGACAAATCAAAATGGGTTCTTGTTTTATGGCAAGGTGCACTTGCCTATTGTGTTGGTGGAGGAAGGAGGAAGAAGAAGATGGAGAAATTTATAAAAATTATGAAAGAGAGAGAAAGTTAGGTGGGGGATTTAATGAGGGTGGTTGTGGTGGAATGAGGGTGGAGTATAGCTAAGGTGTTCCTTTGCATATTAAACCAAACCAAACCAATTAAATCTGAGCCAAGCCGAAACCCAAAATACGAGAAAACCCAAAATTCCGCAAGTCAAAAAAAATAAAATACATGTCAAAATCTAACTACGAGCATGAATACGAAATACGGAAAACGGGGGTGACAACTCTATCCACCTTAAAAGAATTCTGTCCTCGGAATTTAATCAAGGAGCTAGAGACTGCCACGGCAAGCTACATTAAGCACCAACAACTACACTAAGCAGTTCAATCATACAATCATACATGCAAGCAAGGGATGGGAAGCATAAGGCATAAGGAAAATATTATACCTTACGAGTCAAAAAAATCGGGATATCGCGATCGAATGTCGTCCTCACGCTCCCACGTTGACTCACCTAGAGAGTGATGACCCCAAGCAACACGGACTAAGCTAATAGTCTTGTTCTTGAGTATCTTCTCTCTCCGGTCCAATATAGACACGGGACTCTCCTCATACGAAAGGTTGGTACCAACAACCAATTCCAAATGGTCTAGGATATGGCTCGGGTCCGGAATGTACCGTCGTAATTAGGACACATGGAATACATTATGCACCTCACTTAGCGACGGCGGAAGAGCGAGACGATAGGATACATCTCCTACTCGCTCCAGGATATCGAACGGCCCTATATACCTAGGACTAAGCTTTCCCCGCACGCCAAAGCGAATGACGCCGTGGTTAGGCGAGATCCTAAGGAATACATGGTCGCCGATAGCAAACTCTAAGGGACGTCGATGGGCATCGGCCCAATGTCGCAGGCGATCTTGGGCAACTCGAAGATGATCCTTGACTTTTCTGACTACTTCAACTGTCTGGGCAATCATTTCTGGACCGAGCATCTGCCTCTCTCCGACATCGTCCCATGCTAACGGGGATCTACACTTCCTACCATACAGTGCCTCGAACGGTGCCATCTGGATGCTGGCCTGGAAACTGTTGTTGTACGAGAACTCTACCAGGTGTAGGTGATCTTCCCATGAACCACCGAAGTCAAGGGTACAAGACCTCAATATGTCTTCAAGAGTCTGGATTGTACGCTCCGACTGACCATCTGTCTGCGGATGATATGCTGAACTGAACTGGAGACGAGTTCCCAAACTCTCTTGCAGGCTACGCCAAAAGTGTGACATGAATCTTGAATCCCTGTCCGAGGTAATGCTGACTGGCACACCGGGAAGCCTGACAACCTGCCTGAGGTACATCTCCGCTAGCTGAGCTGTCGACTGACTAACTCTGAATGGGAGAAAATGAGCCACCTTCGTGAGCCTGTCGACTATAACCTAAATAGCATCTCTGCCCGCTGGGGATCTAGGTAATCCAGTCACAAAATCCATGGTCACATGCTTTCACTTCCATTCTGGAATCGGCAAGGGCTGAAGAAGTCCAGCGGGCCTCTGATGTTCAGCTTTAACCTGCTGGCAAACCAAACACCGAGAGACAAACCGGGCTATCTCCCTCTTCATGCCATTCCACCAGAAATGCTGACGAATATCTTTATACATCTTCGTGCCACCGGAATGAATAGAATACTGTGAACTATGAGCTTCTGACATGACCTCCTGTCTGATATCTCCACTGGGTACACAAAGACGAGTGCCGTGTCGAAGTGTACCATCTTCATGAATGCACAACTCTGGCCTTCTTCCTGCCTCACATTCTGTCCTGAGTCGCTGAAGCTTGGAATCTGTAGATTGCGCCATCCGGATCCTCTCAACTATGCTGGACTGAACCTGTAGACTGGCCATCAACGCCACGTTGGTAGGAAGAACCACTTCAATTCCCATATTCTGAAGATTTGCCAATAACTCGGGTTACGCCGTCAGGAAGTAAACTCTGGCTCTCCTGCTCAATGCATCTGCTACAACGTTGGCCTTCCCTGGGTGATACTGCAAGTCCACATCGTAGTCTACCAATAGCTCGAGCCATCTTCTCTGCCGCATGTTAAGGTCCTTCTGGATGAAAACATACTTCAGGATCTTGTGATCAGTAAATATCTCTACTCTGTCCCCGTACAAGTAGTGCCGCCAAAGCTTAAGTGCAAACACTACTGCTGCCAGTTCCAAGTCGTGGGTCGGGTAATTCTTCTCATGATCACGAAGTTGACGTGATGCATAAGATATTACCTTCCCATGCTGCATTAAGACACACCCCAATCCTTTGCTTGAAGCGTCGTAATGTACCGTGAATCCTCCGGTCCCATCTGGAAGTGTGAGAATGGGAGCCGTTATCAAACCTCGCTTCAACTTCTCAAATGATTCCTGGCACTCTGCTGTCCAAGCAAACTGCACATCCTTGCGGGTCAACTGGGTCATCGGCGCCGAAATCCTTGCAAAATCTGAAACAAATCGCCGATAGTAGCCGGCTAATCCAAGGAAGCTATGAACCTCTGCCACTGAACTAGGTACTGGCCATGACTCGATAGCCACAATCTTCTGAGGATCCACTTCCACTCCTTCTCGAGTAATGATGTGACCCAAGTATGAAATGCGATCGAGCCATAACTCGTATTTACTGAACTTGGCGTACAACTGATGCTCCCTAAGCGTCTGAAAGACGACCCTGAGATGCTGCTCATGCTCTGCTTCACTCTTGCTGTAGACCAGGATATCATCTAGGAACACGATCATGAACTGATCCAAGTAAGGCATGAAAATACGATTCATGAGGTCCATGAATACGGCTGGCGCATTGGTCGCTCCAAAGGGCATAACAAGGAACTCCCAATGTCCATACCTCGATCTAAACGCTGTCTTTGGGATGTCCTGCTCTCTGACTCTGATCTGGTGGTATCCTGACCGTAAGTCTATCTTCGAGAACACTGAAGCTCCTCTGAGTTGATCAAATAAGTCATCTATCCTCGGAAGAGGGTATCTGTTCTTGATTGTCACCGAGTTCAAGGTACGATAATCTATACAAAACCTGGACGTACCATCCTTCTTTTTCACAAGAAGCATCGGGGCTCCCCAAGGCGATCCACTTGCACGAATAAATCCCTTGGTCCTGAGTTCTTCAATCTGTAGGCCTCAAAAATGAAGTCACGCTGAGTTGATCAGAACAAGTCACGCAGAGTGATCCGAGAAGCAGCACAAAAGATACGCTAAGTTCTGCCTGTCCATCTCCTTTAGAAATCACGCAGAGACAGCTCAGCCATACGTCAGAATCATAATAACTGACAACACAGCAGTCGAGAAACGTCTCCTCGTATGCCACGTATGCACAGAACTCGAGAGATCATCGCCGTCTTTTGCGTGATTTTCGAAATCTTCCTTAGCAAGACTCACTCTTCACCAAGTTGGCGTGACTTTGGGTCTTATCTTCATTTAATGCGGTTGATAATATAATCAATGTCAGAGATTTTGTGTCAGATAAAGCGTGCCAAATCAAGACAGCTGGCGGTTTGCGTGGATTCTGAACCTTCTCCTTCCTCAAGTTTGCGTAGATTTTTGAGTTATTCTTCTCAAAGCCTGCGTGAATTCTGAAGTATTCTTCTTCAAAGCTTGCGTGGATTTCGCCTTCAACGAGTCTGCGTCAACGAAACTGCGTGGATTTTTGCCTTCAGCAAGACAGCGTGGATTTCATTTCAACTAGAGTACGTGGCAGCCATGCCACCGATCTCTCTCTCGCGTGCCCAGTAACTTGCACACGACCCATGCACTAATGCCATGTGTCCAATAGTTACGGGCCACATCCAGTAACTACTCACTAACCCTGCGTGTATTTAGAGTCTGCGTGACTTTTCAAATGCACCAGTGGTGAGGTAGTTATCTTTTCAGTTACTGTTTTGACTCTATAAATAGAGTTCTTTTTCTTATTCATTGTACAGATACATTGATATCTACTGTCAAAATTTTGAAAGCTTTTCTTTTTCGCATAGTCCAAGGGATAAAGCGATCGTCTTCTAGATCGGATTCCTACAGTTGTAATTTTCCCAGAAACACAACAAATAAAGAGAATTTCTTTATGGAAAACAAATTGGCGACTCTGCTGGGGAAAACCATCTCCTCTTCTGAGATGGTAACAACTCAATGCGACACTTTGTCAATCGGCTCAACGAAGAAGGTGATGACGATCAAATTCGATCAACTCGCCTATGAAGAAATGCAGCGGGCTAAGGGTGGCAAGTCCATTCCAGCCTCCATCATCACTGCCAAGTCGAAGGGACACTCTGTCTATGTTCCTAAGAATCAGTTGGCAGTCAATGGTGAAGTCTCTGCCACAGTGTCTACTCCTAACACTGGCAAGAACTCCACTGCAAGCACGCACACTCTTGTGCGCTCGAAGATGACAGTAACTAAAAGTCACGTTGACAGTACTGGCTCCTTAGCCGAATCTGTTCCAGCGTGCAAATTCAATTCTAAAAGTCACGCTGACAATACTGGCTCCTTAGCCGAATCTGTTCCAGTGTGCAAATTCAACTCTAAAAGTCACGTTGACAGTACTGGCTCCTTAGCCAAATCTGTTCCAATGTGCAAATTCAACTCTAAAAGTCACGCTGATAGTACTGGCTCCTTAGCCAAATCTATTTCAGTATGCAATCCCACATTCAAAAGTCACGCTGACAGTACTGGCTTCTTAGCCAAATCTGTTCCAGCATGTAATTCTAAAATCAAAAGTCACGCTAACAGCTCTGGTTCTTTAACCAAGTCTGTTTCAGCGTGTATTTTATCAGAGAAGAATAACTCCTTAGTTATCTCTTCTTCTTCACCGAGTTCTACTAGAACTGGGGGTGGTCTTCCACACAAAGTCCCTTCGAAAAGGAATAACTCTTTAGTTGTTTCTTCTGCTCCTGTAGTTTTTACTCCAGGAACAGCTTTGACTGATACTTTTGTTATTCAAAGGAAAGGAGATGGTCTTTTGACTACTCTTCCTTCTGGACATTCTATGTCTCAACATCTGAATGAGTCTAAGAAGAAACATTCCTTAATGTCTTCTTCTTTGATTTCTTCAAATTGGGCACAGAATCTGTCCATTAAAGAGGGTCTGTTACCAACTCCTAATCAAGGGAGTGGTTTAACTCTTCCTTCTCTGCAAATATCCAGATCAATGGAAGGAAAACTCCATGTTTCCAAAATTAATATGTTACCTTCCACTGATTTAAGAACAAAACTCAGCACTTCTGGTGTTAAGAAACCATACCAATTGGATATGAAGATAAAAGATCCAGATGTAGAGTATGCAAAAAATTATGTGGCTCACATTAATCACTCTTTGTATAATCAAGAGCCATCAAGACCCAAGAACAGGAAGTATATTCCTCAATCTTCACAAACAGATTTACGGGAATATCTTCAACAGAAGAGAAGGAGTAATTCTATATCAAAGGAACATGCTGAATGTGACTTCTATCCAAGAGTCATAATTCAGTGCAGATGTGAATCAACAGTTCAAGACCATGGTGATCATGAATGTGACTTCCAGCCAAGAGTCACAATGCAATACAGATGTCAAAATAAACGACAGTCTGTCTTTAATAGGATTCAGTATGAACCTATGCCTGATGAAGATGAGCCTTTGTTTGCCTCTGTCAACATGACTTCTCGGGACACCGTGGGTAGAGTTGATAGTCCAGATGGAGTATATAGAAACACCAGAGCAAGAGTCCTGGCTTCTAGTCAAAGAAATTTGATCCCTGAAATTGATTCTGAATTTCTTGGAGAATCTAACTTCCCACCTCTTCCTACAGGGGGTAATTCTCCTATAGTTGACTTTGATACACGAAGCAATGATTCAGAGCATACAACATCTACTAGTTCATCAATAATCCCTCATACAGTCACGACTTACATGGTTGATGGGAATACTGATGAACCTTCTTCTTCCCTGACTCCTCAAGATCAAAGAATTGCTTCTTTGGAACAGCAAATGAAGTCTATGACTGACACAATAAAGTCAATGTATGAACTCATGACAGCTCAGTTGCAAAATCGACAGACTGTATCAGATGCCATACCAGTTGATACTGATATAAGTCCAGTACAAGTTCCTCCAGCAGTACAATCCAATACTCCTGGACCTGCTCAACCAAATCCTAGTCTCTCTGGAGCTGGGGGTAGTGCTTACAATGCTGTTCCTCCTCCCAACTATTCTCTACAAGCCACAACTCCACAATCTTCGGGAGTTGTCTCTGAAGAATTGAAAAATCTCAAAACTCAATTCGAGGCATTCAAACAGAATGATGGTTTACAAAGGTTAGGCATCAAGCAGCCTTATCCGATAGAATGGAAGCAAGTATCATATCCTCCTAAATACAAGCCTCCTACTATCTCGTTCTATGATGGAACCACTTCTCCAAGTCAGTTTATCAATCATTTTGAAGTGATGACTGATCAACTACAACCAAGTGATGCCCTCCTTACTCGGGTATTTATTGGATGTCTCAAGGAAACGGCTTATGAATGGTATAGAAGTCTCCTAGATGGGAGTATTACCTCATTTGCTGGTTTCAAACAGATGTTTCTTGAAAGGTTCTATGAAGGGCTTAATGACATGACTATGTCTGCTCTTATTAGAATCAAGCAGAAAAATAATGAATCTACAGAGGAATACATTGAACGGTTTCGAAGAGAAGCTCTGAAGATGCCTCTTGGAACTCCTGATGCTGTCACCATTGACACGTGCAAATCAAACTTGTTGCCAATCATCAGTATGTGGACAGGGTCCACTCAATTTCAAGATTGGCCTTCCTTCATAGTCAGTGCTAAAGCTGCAGAAATCAGTGCTGAAACCTTCAAAGGTTTAGGAGTGCAGATGACTCCTAAAGAAACAGGACAAGGTGCTAACAATAAAAATAATGCTCGCAAAGGAAAAGAAACTCTTGAAGTTAATCTTCAGAGCAAAGATGCATCAAATGTTCAAACTCCTGCCTCTACAACTCAACAATCAAGAACACCTCGCCCCAGAGAAGAATATTCTTTTAATGACAACGATGTCCTTGGTATATTTGAATGTCTGCTGAAAGGTAATAAAATACAATTACCAGAGATCAAGAAACCTGATGAAGCTGGTAAGACAGATCATCCTAAATACTGTCCATATCACAGAATGCTGGGTCATACAATTCGTACATGTTATGTATTGAAAGGAAAGATCCAAGAAATGATTAAATCTGGAGCTATCTCTCTTACTCCAAAAGAGAAGACCGTCACCTCCAACGTCGTCTCTATGCAATTTGGAAATTTTCCTCCTCAACTCCTTGAAAGTGGGATTGTTCCTATTCCCAAGGCAACTCTTGACATAGTGAATCTTCCTCCTCCACAGTCTGAAGGATTAGTGCCAATCACTTTGGAAACAGGGGAAATCATGTGGATCCATCCTGATCTAGTGGCAGATTTTGAATCGCCTTCTCCTCAAAAGATTTCTTCTCAAAAATCCAAGAAGGCTGGAAAGATCAAGTCATGTCATATGACTTCTCTTGGGTCTACCTCTGACACAGAGCCAAAAGACAAAGAAGAAGCACTTGTTAGTGCTACTCGAACGGGGAAACCTTACCTAAAGGATTATTCTAAAAATCCTGAAGATCCTACTGATATCCCTTCAGATGCTAAAGATGCTCCTAATGTTCCTCCCGAAGAAGAACCATCTACTGAACCTGTTTCTCCCAAGCCTACGGCTCTGGAGAAAGGCAAACAACAGGCTCAGTTTGATAAGCCAATCAAGAAGTCTTCTCCTCTTGGACTTCAGAAGCCTTACAACTTCGACATTTTGGCTCAGCTTGCTAATACTCCCGCTAGAATGTCCCTTTTTGAACTTCTACGTCTTTCCAAAGAGACTCGGGAGACGTTAAGTGAAGCACTTCTACAAGCTGACTCTTGTCTTGCACAATTGAAGAAGTCGGATGCGGAACCTGCCACTTGCTTACATTGCAACAGTGTACTGGAGATTATCCCAAATATCACCTTTACACAAGACGATATGTTACTGGAGGATAATCGACATGATCGACCTCTCTACTACACTGGTTATATTGATACGATGAAGATAGATCGTATCCTCATTGACCCAGGGTCTGCTATAAGCATAATGCCAAAGAGTTTATTGGATGAACTAAAAATCCCTCTTCACAAGCTCTCCAAGACGGTTGCTACTATCTTGGGATTCAATCAAAGCCGAAGTGAGCCTTTGGGAAAGATTCATCTGAAGCTTCAGATATGCGATTTCAGATCTAAAGTCACTTTCTATGTGATCGAGATCGCGGGATCCTATAATCTTCTTCTGGGGAGGCCCTTTCTTCATGAAAATAATGTGGTGCCCTCTACTCTTCATCAATGTTTTAAATACATTGATAGCAATGGAATAGTACAAAAAGAAGTTGCTGATATAAATCCCTTCCATGGGGTTGAAGCTTATTTCAATGATTCCCGAATGTACAAAGAAGTGTATACAAGGATCATACAAGCTATGGAGAAAGAAGATGCACAAAGTGAGACTTTAATAATCCCTGTTAAATGTCGAACTACTCAGCAATAATCTCCTAAACCCTCTGGAGAAGATTCTTTCATCATTCCAGTGAGTGGACGGATCTCTTCGTTACCTCAGTCATCTACTCAGAATACACTGATCATTCCTGTCAGTGGGCGTACTACAGTTCCTGTACCTTCACAAGATACTCTGCTAATTCCAGTTGGAGG
The DNA here is from genome assembly GCA_029216955.1 of Iris pallida. Lineage (NCBI taxonomy): Eukaryota > Viridiplantae > Streptophyta > Magnoliopsida > Asparagales > Iridaceae > Iris > Iris pallida. Next base: position 3,576,718 of record JANAVB010010799.1, read on the forward strand.
GCGGACTACTCTTCCTACTCAAACTTCAAGGGAGCTCACCTCTTCTGAGCCATTTGTTATCGATCTTAATCGAAACAAAGCTTCTTCTTCTTCCCCTTTAGTCATTGACTTGGCTAAAATCTCTAAGGCTCAGTCTTCTCCCAATGTAAATATTGCTGCTTTTACATTTAATGAAAAGTCTCCACCTTTGCAGTACGTATGTTCATAGTTATTTACATCTGTTAGATGACTTGAACACAATAACCATAGGAGTTGTACAGACTGTTCATACAGATGTATCTCTAGAACCTGTACAATCTTTATACTTTCTAGTTCCCAGCAGAAAGCCAGGAGACATTCCAATATTCTTCTATAAAGGACCTCAAAATCCTTCTGATCTTGAAGATGATGACAAAAATGATGATACTGGAAGATTACAACTACGTCGTTATAGTCAGCAATCTAGAGACATCATCAAAAATATGGGCTATGACTTCAGGACTGGCCTTAATAATGGAAAAGGAAGAAAAATGCCTGTCCGGATTCCTCCTTTGAAATATGGAAGGACGAAATGCGGATTGGGTTATACTGCTCCTACTCCTTTCATCAACATTATCCATAAAGATCTTGAGTCTGACGAAGATAAGAGATCTGATTCTTCTAGTACCACTTCTTGGGATTCCGATACGAGTATCGGTGACTTCTATTGCAACCTTCTGTCTTCTAACATGGTTTCCATTGACCATTCTGAAGAAAGTGATGAAGACGAAGAAGAGTTTGAAATCTCACCTGAATCAGAACAGTGGGCCCAAAGATTAGATAATCAATGGGAGTTTCGTTTCGAGCAAAAAGAACCCCCGACTGAAGATAAACTTGTTCAAATAGATGTTGGCGAAGAGGGATCTCCCAAACCAATATTCATCAGTGAAAGTCTTTCAGAAACTGATAAGAAAGACATGATCAAACTCATTCGTGATTATATCGATGTCTTTGCTTGGAGTTATGAAGATATGCCAGGGCTTGATCCTCAAATTGCAACTCACAAGCTCAATATCTTGCCGAATGCTAAACCGGTCAAACAACAACAGCGACGATTTCGTCCGGACATCATGGATGCAATTGAAGCTGAAGTCAATAAACTCATTACCTCTGGGTTTATTAGAGAGGAACAACATCCCGATTGGGTGGCTAATATTGTTCCTGTTCTTAAAAAGACTGGCAAGATCAGAGTATGCATAGACTTCCGCGATCTCAATGCGGCGTGTCCTAAAGACGAATTCTCTCTACCAATCACTGATGTCATGGTTGATAATACTTGTGGATTTGAACGAATGTCATTCATGGACGGGTATTCTGGGTACAATCAGATCAAAATGTTCCCAGAAGACGAGAAGCACACTTCTTTCAGAACGCCGATTGGTACATACTGTCATACAGTTATGTCATTCGGTCTCAAGAATGCAGGAGCAACTTATCAACGAGCTATGAGCACTATATTCCGTGAACATTTGCGGAAAACAGTCGAATGCTATGTTGATGATATTGCAGTCAAAAGTCGACAAAAGGAGGATCATATCCAAGATTTGAAGACTATATTTGATCTAATGCGTAAGCATCAATTAAAGATGAACCCTACTAAGTCCTTCTTAGGCATCTCTATTGGTAAATTTCTCGGCTTCGTCATTACCTCTAAAGGTATACACGTGGATCCCGAGAAGATCAAAGCCATCCAAGAGATGCGTCCTCCACGCACCTTAAAAGAGCTACGAGGATTTCAAGGAAGAATCGCTTATATCAGGAGATTTATCTCTAATTTATCAGGACGCTGCAGACCATTCAACAAACTTATGAAGAAAGGTGTCTCTTTTGTCTGGAATGATGAATGTCAGAAAGCATTCGATGATATAAAACAATATCTAATGAGCCCTCCAGTATTGGTACCTCCCGTCTCAGGAATACCGTTCCTCCTCTATACTCGAGCAATGAGTCATTCATTGGGTGCATTACTCGCTCAAAAGAATCAAAATGGCCATGAACAAGCTATTTATTATCTCAGCCGCACTATGACCGGAGCTGAACCTCGATATTCACCGGTTGAAAAAGAATGTCTAGCCTTGATTTTTGCTGTCCAAAAGACACGTCATTATTGGCCAGACTATTCATGTCATCTGCAGGATCAATCCTATACGGATCATGATGAAGAAACCCAGTGTTTTGAATTCTCGATTGGCTAACTGGGGAATCCTACTTGCTCAGTATGACATGCACTATATTCCTCAGAAATCAGTCAAAGGACAAGCTTTAGCTGATTTTCTGGCTGCTCACTCAATTCCAGAAAATTCAAAACTCTATGATGAAATCCCAGATGAAGTCCTAGATTCAAATCAAATTGCTGAAGAAGATCCTACTTGGCGTCTATTCTTTGATGGAGCATCAAGAATTGGTCCTAATGGCGATATTGTTGCTGGAGTTGAAATTGTTCTTGTATCGCCAGAAGGTCTTGCCATCCAAAGAGCTTATTCTCTCGATCAGCCGTGTTCAAACAATGTAGCTGAGTACAACGCATTGCTTATTGGTCTTCAACTCGCTAAACATCTGAATATTCAACATTTGGAGGCGTATGGAGACTCTAAACTTATTGTCAATTAGATCAGGGGTACTTATGAAGTTCGCCATCAAGATCTGGTTCCTTATCATAGAGTGGCCATATCTATGGCCTCATCATTTAAGGAATTCTTCATTGAACATGTTAGGCGAGCATGTAACACAGAAGCTGATGCCCTTGCTAATCTTGCAGCGGTGCTGGCTATCCCAATCAGACGGCAACAAATGATTGTTGTTCGTAGTCGAGAATTATTTTATCTTGAAAATAACCTGACTCTAGGACTTCCAGTTGACATTGAAGAATCAACATCTCATGACGTCAACACAACGAGAGGATTTGGATTTAGTCGTAAATCGATATCATCTTCATCCGATTCCAGCATGGAATTCATCTTCAGTAACTCGACTGAGAATCAGAATACGGATAAAGATTGGAGACTTCCTTTCTTAGATCTTGTATTGTATGATATTCTTCCGGATGATCCGAGTGAGGCAGCATCTATCAGACGACGATCACTCAGATTCTATTACAATCATACAACAAAGACCTTATATCATCGAGCTTATGATGGTTTACTCCTTCGGTGCATTGCCGGTGATGAAGCCCAACAAGTTATTCGTGAAGCACATGATAGAATTTATGGAGCGCATCAACCTGGGCCAAAACTTCAAGACCGTATTCGACGGATGGGTTATTATTGGCCAACTATGGTATCAGATGCCATTGAATATGCAAGGAAATGCAAAGCTTGCCAAATCCATACGGATTTTATACATCAACCTTCAGAATTTCTACATCCGACGGCAGCATCATGGCCCTTCGAAGCTTGGGGCATGGACATTGTCGGCCCGATCAATCCACCGTCATCTAAAGGTCATCGGTTCATTCTCGCAATAACCGATTACTTCTCCAAATGGGCCGAAGCTATTCCTTTATCTGAAGTTAAGACGTCTAATGTCATCAGCTTTATTAAGCACCACGTCATTTACAGATTTGGTGTTCCTCGACACATTGTTCATGATAACGGACCACAGTTCGTCAGCCAGAAATTTACTCGATTCTGTGACGATCACCGGATCAATAATGTTGCTTCTACCGCATATAATCCAGCAGCTAACGGATTGGCAGAAGCTTTCAACAAGACTATCATCAAACTCCTAAAGAAGTTTGTCTCCACTAACAAACGTAATTGGAGTGACAAGCTCGGGGAATGCTTGTGGGCTTATCGCACTACAGTCCGTAATGCTACTAAGTGTACACCTTTCTCTCTGGTGTACGGATCTGAGGCTGTTCTCCCATTAGAGATTCAAATTCCTTCTTTAAGGATAGCAATCGCTAATGAACTCACTGCTGAAAATAATGATCGTCTTCGACTTCAAGAATTGGAGGCTCTGGATGAAAAACGGTTATCTGCTCAACAGAATATTGAATTCTATCAAGCTAGAATTTCAAGGGCTTTTAACAAGAAAGTCAGAATTCGAATATTTCAGAAAGGAGAACTTGTGCTTACTGTCAGACGCCCGATGACTATGACACACATGAGTAAGGGCAAGTTTGATGCAAAATGGGAAGGTCCATTCATTGTCAATAAGATCTTTTCTAATGGGGCTTATCAACTCACTACTCTAGATGGTAAAGCCACTATGATGCCCATCAACGGCAAATTCTTGAAGAAGTACTACGTCTGATATTTCTATCAAGATCGTCCTCCCATCACTCTCCAGCTGTTTCATTGTTCTTTCCGAAGAATCATTCTGATATCTATTATCCCCAGTGGAGATAGGTATTCTACTTTGTATCGTTTTCTCAACAAATTTGATATCCAGAAAATCATGTCCACATTACCTCTGAATTTTCTATCTCAATATCATATTTATGAAAGTGATATTTAGTCTTTCTTATTTCTGAGTCAAAAGATCAATGAATAAAGGCAAAAATATAAAGTGGGAAGGATATATCGTAAACAAAGTTTCCTTAAATGGAGTTTATTTGAGACAAATCCCTCAAGAAAAAAAAAAGTACATCATCATGGAAGATCACTGTGATCCCTTTCATATTTGGGACGAGGACCACATACATAATCAGCAAAAGAATTGAATACATCTTTTCCTGACCGCACCAAGAATCGACAGGCAGCCAGCCTCATTGCTTCTTCTTCTTCGGTTTCTTCTGGTTCAACCAGGAAGTCCAGGATATCTTTTGGCGGCTTGGGAGTAGACGAGCTTTCGCCCATTTTCTTCTTCTACGGAGGTGGATGTTCTTTAACACCTTCAGTAGCTTCAAGGGCGACTTCAGCCTTCTTTATGTTCTCTTCAAAAGACATTGTGGATAAAATGCAATCCTTCTATTCAAATATATGCTCTATTTATAGGCATATGGTTACAAGGATCGAAGGGACGTATTCTTTCCCGATATTCAGTTCATCCATTCATTTCTCACATTCATCCGACGTTTTACATGTTCATTAATACTTGACGGTTCGTCCGTTCATTTATTACATTCACTCGACAGTTCATCTGTTCATCGTTTCTTAACGGTTCATCCGTTCATAATCTTCTATCAGTTCATTAAGTGGGAATTCGTTATTTATCATGTTTTCATAACCTCTGAATCAATTCCGAATCTGCTTACTCATTTGTCATGTTTTGACCTCTGCATAGAAATCAATCTATTTTCTTTCGAGTTCCTATATATTATCATGTCCATAATACCTCTGATAATATCATATACTCTAAAAATAGAAAAGATGATTTTATTATCTATCATGTCCACAATTCATCCACAAATACAAATCATTGAAGCATAGAAGAAGTGTCATTTCCATTCCCATCTCACCACAAAAAAGTCTATTACATTTTCTTAGACTTTCCTACAAATCATAATGGAAATCTATTACAAATCTTGGATTTTCATTCTATGTACAACTGAGATCTATTTTTTCTTGGATCTTCTCTGGCAATCTCGTTGTTTGTGGCAATTCCTGGGCGTCCAGCAGGAATCAAACTCTGGTCTTATCTCTCAGACGAGAGGAGAACCACAGAGTAGGGCAACACGAAAACGTGTTGCTGCCAATACAACTGGTGGATGGGGGTAACCTCTCAAGGAAGACAGGAATGTATCCAAACCTTGGGATACAATTCCTGGTTCTGCCTTGAAAGGAACTCTACTACCCGATTTTTCGGTAGTAGAGTTAACTCCACCATCCAACTCTCGTGTATAAAGGCTCTTCCTACCATCTAAGGAAGACCCTTCTATCTCACGAAGAGTTCTGAGTTGTCTGATTTACGCGTCAAAAGCGTATGAGCTCCCTGATGTGGGTGTCAGAAGAACATTGTCCACAGCATCCACATCACCAATACCAGTTCTGAAGAAGGTTTTCAGCCAAAATTCTGCAAGAAACAGTAAAGAAAAATCAGTCAACAGAAACTGGCCAAGCAAAGACAGATGCATTCTGTTCATTTCAGGAAGATGAATTTGTCCTTAGCAAACAAAAAATTCAATGCGTGTATATTGAACTTACCGCTGAGTTTGCTGCTAAGGATTGACAGATCCATGTCTGGTAGCGTGCACAGAGATTTGACATCAGACAACATGGCTTTCCTATTTTCTTCTCATAGAAAATTCATTCTCAGAAGAGAGGAAGAAGAATGGGAAGATGAGTTTGCGTGGAGTTCATCCATCTATTTAAAGGGTCAAGTGCAGGTCTATTCTTGGAAAAGATCCGCATAAATAGCGCTCGTAAATTGTGAAATGAGTGTCACGTGTACTTCGGGAGACCGTGCAACATTGGAAACAGTCAAAGAGTGCTAATTAATATTCTTCATTAAAAGGCACGCAGATCAAACACAAAAGTTGTACTTCATTCTTTAAACAGGCACTGATGGCCTTACAAAAAGACAAAAAAGTGCAACAAAAGTGTAGAAAGTTACGCCCTATTTTCCAGAACGGCTAAGTTTGATGCCTAACTCCTCTACGCTCTTAACTCCCAGGCGATGCAATAGAGTCTCGAGCATTTCACGCTTCTCCATAAGGCTCTGCCCATCAGAAGAAGACGAGCCATCCAATCCAAAGTAGCTCAAGAGATTCTTGGCTAACTGCGTGGAGTCGTCCTTGAGCTCGATGACGACATGTTCGGGTTCTTTGCCCCCAAAAGTGGGGTCACCATGGGAACAAAAGCCCAACTTGCGTGCTTCCTCTTCGGCTGCTTCCTTTGGGGTCATATTTTCGAGAGATGAATGTCAAAGCTGAGAATCTCTTCCTGTTTATATAACAGATCTCGTCGACAGTTCATATTCCACCATAAATTGGACGCAATCAGTCTCGAAGAACGAAGAGTCATTATGACATTTAATAAGTTCATTTGGATGTTTTCAAAGAACTTCGAAGTCTTTTCGACTTCCGAAAAATTTTGGAGCCATCTCAGCGTGACTTTAACTCATTTTCATCATCTTTATTTTCAAAGTATTTCGAAAATATTTTATCATTTTTTTTGAAAACTTTGAAGGGGGTTTTGTAGGCCTCAAAAATGAAGTCACGCAGAGTGATCCGAGAAGCAGCACAAAAGATACGCTAAGTTCTGCCTGTCCATCTCCTTTAGAAATCACGCAGAGACAGCTCAGCCATACGTCAGAATCATAATAACTGACAACACAGCAGTCGAGAAACGTCTCCTCGTATGCCACGCATGCACAGAACTCGAGAGATCATCGCCGTCTTTTGCGTAATTTTCGAAATCTTCCTTAGCAAGACTCACTCTTCACCAAGTTGGCGTGACTTTGGGTCTTATCTTCATTTAATACGGCTGACAATATAATCAATGTCAGAGATTTTGTGTCAGATGAAGCGTGCCAAATCAAGACAGCTGGCGGTTTGCGTGGATTCTGAACCTTCTCCTTCCTCAAGTTTGCGTGGATTTTGAGTTATTCTTCTCAAAGCCTGCGTGAATTCTGAAGTATTCTTCTTCAAAGCTTGTATGGATTTCGCCTTCAACGAGTCTGCGTCAACGAAACTGCGTGGATTTTTGCCTTCAGCAAGACAGCGTGGATTTCATTTCAACTGGAGTACGTGGCAGCCATGCCACCGATCTCTCTCTCGCGTGCCCAGTAACTTGCACACGACCCATGCACTAATGCCATGTGTCCAACAGTTACGGGCCACGTCCAGTAACTACTCACTAACCCTGCGTGTATTTAGAGTCTGCGTAACTTTTCAAATGCACCAGTGGTGAGGTAGTTATCTTTTCAGTTACTGTTTTGACTCTATAAATAGAGTTCTTTTTCTTATTCATTGTACAGATACATTGATATCTACTGTTAAAATTTTGAGAGCTTTTCTTCTTCGCATAGTCCAAGGGATAAAGCGATCGTCTTCTAGATCGGATTCCTACAGTTGTAATTTTCCCAGAAACACAACAAATAAAGAGAATTTCTTTATGGAAAACACAATCATCTTGTACAAAATATCTAACTCTGAAGGCACTATTCTGTAGACTCGTTCTGATACTAGTGCCGTCCCGGGGATCAAGTCTATAGTGAACTCAATCTCCCGCTCTGGCGGCAACCCTGAAAGTTCTTCTGGGAAGACATCTGGGAACTCTTCAACTATCCTGGGTAACTGCACTGCTGCTACTGCCATCCGCAATACTGGGGAAGATGGCTCCACTGCGCCTCGGGAAAATAAGAACTCTGGCTCGCCTGGAATACTAAAGACAACCCTGCCAACATGGCAGTCTATCCTAGCATACTGGTTCCTCAACCAATCCATGCCTAAGACTACATTATAGTCTGCCATAGGGAATTCTATGAATCTAGCGGGGAACTCTCTACCGCTAACTACGATCCGACACGAGGAAAACACTCGATCTACTCCCACAAGACCATTACCAGTAAGTATATTGAGCCTCACTGATAATGACTCGGGCTCCAATCCTATCCGTGTCGCGAATTGTGCAGACATGAATGAATGCGATGCACCAGAATCAAATAATATCGATGCTGGAAAGGAGTTGACGAGAATAGTACCTGCCACTACCTCACCTGGTGCAACTTCTTCTTCCATAGCCATCATCATGGCCTGATCCTGTCCTCCAGCTGCGGGTCCCCTTTGCTGGATACCTCTCTGCCTACTCTGCACTTGGGCTTGGGTGTACTGCGGCTGGTTCTGCTGATGAAATGCCTGGGCCTGAGGCAACAATAGCCTCGGGTACTGCTGCTGCTGCATAGGTGCTGGTCCCCTAACCGATGGACTGGTTAGGTTGGAAGAGGATGAACTACCCCTGTTTGGGCAGGCTCCTATCTTGTGATCTGCCGCTCCACAAGCCAGGCACAATCCTTGCGTCCTACGATAATCTGCCACTACATGGCCTGGCTTTCCACAATGAGAACATCCCATCGCGAAAGTCTGCTTCTGCTTCTGCTACTGCAGGTACGTCGGGGTTGAATGCTGAACCGACGTTACTGAGGCCGCCCGCCTCGGAGTTCCATTGGTCAAACTCCTAGCTGCCGGGGCTGGAGCTGATGATTGGTGCATCTGGTTGTGGGATCGCTTCCTACCTTCGGTCCTATTCACGATCCTCTAGAAGGTGTACTCATGCCTCCTAGCTGCTCTCAATACTGCATCGAACGTCTGGTGCTCGAACTGCTCGACTGCCAACAAGATCTCCAAATACAGTCCCTGCTGGAACCGCTGGGCCCTATCAAACTCGGTCGCCACCAAAGTGGGGGCAAACCTACTGAGTCTAGAAAACTCGGATGCATAACTGTCGACCGTTCTGCCTCCTTGCTTCAAGTTGGTAAACTTCGTCTGCAGGTCATACCGAGCAACAGCATCAAAATACTTCGTCTGAAATCTTTCTCTAAACAATGCCCAAGCAATGGGTGCCACTAATCCCATGGCCTGTGTCGCCCACCAACTGCGAGCTAAGTCTAGCAACTGTAGCCGTACCACGGCCACCTTCTCATTCTCAAGGGTTCTAGCTGCTTCCAGAACCACCTCGGTATCCTGAAGCCAAGCGTCCGCGGCAATCGCATCTTTGCTGCCGTCGAAGAATGGAGGGTTCAAGCGCTTGAAACTGTTGGCTGCGCTGTTCCCTGGGTGACCGCCTCTGGTCAAAGCATCTGCCACCGCCTGGTGCAAGGCGTCCCCTCGACGATCCTGGAAAGCTATCAAGGTCCTGATGAGACCTACCAAGATGCCATCGTCAGGTTCTGCAGGCTGGACGGACCGGATCGATGGTTCTCCTCCGGTAGGCACAACTCTAGAGGCTACTCCGAAATGTTGGGCTTGATCACCGGGTTGCTGGTCCACGGGAAGTGCTCCACCTTGTTGATCGGCGGGGTCAGGTACAGTGCCGCTGAAAAAGATGACACAGGGAAAACAATAAGGAAGGACCAGGACAGATCAAAGATACAAGCATGGGATTAGGTCAAGATTCTCAGAGATTTGAAGATACGAGTAGAGATCAAGGGCGAATGCTGATTGAGACATCTATTGGTAAACCCTCATATTTCTTGATTGACAAGACCTGCATGGGCCACCACTTAAACCATGTCACGACCCAGAGCCAGAATACTGGAGACCGGGGCGAACATAGCCAGCTACGTATATTGAAATAGAATCCACCTCGGTATACGGTCACGGCTGTCTAGATATGAGGGTTTACTACAAGCCAACGGTCTCTTATGGTCAAGCCTATTGTCTCAATCTCAAGCAAGTAATACAATTACAAGATGTTAGACCACCAAATATACAATAAAAGGCGTCCCAAATATTACATATTCAGCTGATCATGAAGCTAGTCATACAAAATGCGAGGACTAGCAAGAGTTAAGTCATACATGATCAACCCTAGGATTTGTTAATCATGTTTACAGCCCGTAGGCAGACAGTAAGTAAATGTGCATCGAGCTAACAGGTGCTCGTCGGCTAAACGCCTCAAAAGAATAATTTACAATAGAGTGAGTGAACAAAAGGGAAAACCCACTCGTAGCCCGGGTTCTTTCTAGTCGCCACCATCGGGCTGGAGGTTCGGTAGATCCTCGGGTGCTGCTCCAAAATCTGGCCACACAAAACCAGCTGGGTCAAACCCCAGAAAGAGCAAGTGCCACAAAGGAGGCCACGAAATAAGAACAAAAGCCAGCATATCAGAACATAAGGAAATAGAAGAAAAGTACAAGTAATAAAGAGTACAACTGGACAATAAACGACTAGGGACATGGAACCATTCCGGGAGCCAGGTTACAACCCGTAAACCAAACAAGGACTGGGGTTGTAACCATTCGTCTGAATAGCACTATGTCTCTATCCATTTATTGTTAAGGACAAGTAAAACAATCATGAACAGGAGTACCAGGTACAGGGACTTAGACGAGACTTGGACCAGGCTAGACACCATCCATTCACAAGCGGCCAAGCAATTACTACGGCTTACTACTTATCTAACTAGGATTATCACAAGCCTAGTTACTAGCAAGATGCAAATTAGAATTTCCCAGTCCCAAGCCCTGCAGACTATCTAATTATCCTTCCGCGGGTTGAGAGTATGATTGGGTACATCGCCCTGGAGACGATATACCCTTAGGTGACTTAGAGGGTACAACACATGACAGTGTGCTGGAAATGTGCTCTACTCGTCGGCAAGCTACAAGTCCATTAAAGCGCCCAGATAACGAGAATTACTTGTGACTGGAAATTCTCCATGTTCTAGTTTGATCTAATCATTAGCCTAATCCAATTCAGTATGAGTCCCTGGCCGTGGTGCCCAGGGAGTCACGTCCTAGACATGATGCAAGACAAGACAAGACAAGTGGATTTGCACAAGCAACAAGAAAGAACACCCACGGTGTCAGGGGCAAGTCAAGTTAAGTTAAGTTAAGCTAGCTGTCGCAACAGCATTAAGTTATCAGGTTACCAAGTCAAGTCAAGTCAGGAGTGCGCCACGGCGGGCTACTATCAAGTTATCAAGTAAATCAAGTTACAAGTGCGGGTTACAAGTTAAAAGCCACAAGTTACAAGCATCAAACAAGTTACTGCCAAGATCAGAGAATGTTAGCCATAATTAAAAACACAGAAAATCGTGTCAAGGCGGGTCGGGTCAAGTCAAGTCGTGTTGTAGGCAAGAAATCTCAGAAAATACAAATCAACAAGAGAAGGCAAAGACCAAAGGAAAACCAAGGGACACCATGGCACAAGGTGTGCTAGGTCAAGAGGCAGCCCAAAGGGCGTCGGGCAAGGGCTCGGGCTAGGGGGCGCGGGGCGCTGCCACTAGGGTGCGCAGGGGGCGCAGCCACTAGGGTGCGCAGGGGGCGCAGCCGCTAGGGTGCGCAAGGGGGCGCAGCCACTAGGGTGCGCAGGGGCCGCAGCCGCTAGGGCACGCAAGGGGGTCGCGGGAGCAAACTGCGCGGGGGGGACGCAGCAGGCCGGGCGCGCTAGACACCAAATGCGCCGGGGGTGCGGCCAAGTACGCAGGGGCCAAGTACGTAGGGCGCGGGCCACGCACAATCGGACGGGGCAGCAGCGCGCTAAAGAGCGCGTGCGCCAACGGTTTCAGCGGCCAGCGCCAAAGGGCGCGGCGCGGGGGCAGCGCAATGCGGCCAAGCGCGCGGGGCGCAAAGCGGCGAGGCGCGCGGGCCAGCAGCACGCTAAAGAGCGCACGCTGGGGGTAGGAGTCTTCTTCTTCCTCTTGCTAAGAGGAAGAACACCCTTGGCTTCAAAACTTCAAAATACCACAACTTGGCCATCACAACTCCAAATCCGGATTTGTAAAGTTCTATCTTGGGTGAAATTTGATTCTCCCCAACATAGGAACATCAAAACCCACAAAAATCCAACTTAAATAGATCAAAACCATATAAATCCGAAATTAGGGGAAACTTAGATCTATGGAAATCCATAGACCAAAATTAAAAATGATAAGTTCTAATGTTGTTTCTAGAGGGCTAATCTATCTAATGGACAAATCAAAATGGGTTCGTGTTTTATGGCAAGGTGCACTTGCCTATTATGTTGGTGGAGGAAGGAGGAAGAAGAAGATGGAGAAATTAATGAAAATTATGGAAGAGAGAGAAAGTTAGGTGGGGGATTTAATGAGGGTGGTTGTGGTGGAATGAGGGTGGAGTATAGCTAAGGTGTTCCTTTACATATTAAACCAAACCAAACCAATTAAAATCGAGCCGAGCCGAAACCCAAAATACGGGAAAACCTAAAATTCCGCAAGTCAAGAAAAATAAAATACATGCCAAAATCCAACTACGAGCATGAATACGAAATACGGGAAATGGGGGTGACATGTTATCTCTAGAACAGCTTACTGCGCTTTATCTCAAGCGTAGGCTGGACATGACTCGGCCCGGCCCAACAATTTGGGTAGCGGATCGTGACATATTTTTAGTGGTGGCCCATGCAGGTCCTGACTAAATTGTTTGATTACGTTATTGTACCAAGCATGCCTGCAATTAGGAACTTAAGGTAATTAGACAACATTAGGAATGACGCTTAGAACACCTAGAGGAATACTAGGATTGCAACATAGGAAATACAACACATGCTTGCTATCATAATTAGATTTTTCTTGCCTATGATTACTTTCTTTAAAAAGTCCTTTTTATTGTAACTAGATGGTGCTTACTCGTTCGTTCCAGTATGTCACACCTGAGAATGGCACACTCCCCATCCAGTCAGCTGACCAGTTGACTGATACACCTTTGCCTACCATACTCCCTCACTCCATAAATCCACCAACCCAGATGCCTCCACCACCTTCTATATCACAGTCCCAGCAGGACCCGATACTTCCACCACTCCCTATTACTATACCTACCCAGGCTTCCGTCACACTCGACAGGAACCAACTGCTCACTCTGATCCAAGGGTTCCTAACAACCCATCAGGAGCAGACTATCCTACTCCGCCAGAGCATGGAGCGTTCTAAGGAACGTACCGTGGTCCCACCACCTGTAGAGCCACGGCAGAGAGCGGGGACGATCAAGGACTTCATGGGTCTGAACCCCAAGGAGTTCTCAGGGACTGAGGGCATAGTAGTAGCAGATGACTGGCTAGACTCGGTAGAAAGGAAGCTCCTTGGAGTTAGGATGCCGGGTGACCTCCAGGTCGAGGCAACGGGATTTTTGCTGATAGATTTGGCAGGAGTTTGGTTATGAAATGAGCCGTTATTTGCGAGAGGAAAGGCCACTTGGGATCAGTTCAAGACCCAGTTCAAGAAGAAATTCTTCTCGACCACCGCTAGAGTAGCCATGGGGCTACGATTCCAGAACATCCAGCAGGGGAACCGTTCTGTCGACGAGTATGCGGCAGAGTTTAGTCGCCTGAGCTGTTTCGCTCCTAGTCTGGTTGCAGACCCAGAGGAGATGACGCGTAGGTTTTGCCATGGTCTAGTTCCAGACATTTGTATTCTTATAGTAGCGAACGGTACGACTGACTACTACCAGAGCCTAGAGTTGACCCGGAGCATTGAGGAGCGTCTTCTGTCTTGCAAGAGGCCGGCTTCTGTACACCTCGAGGGACCGTCCAAGCGTCAGGCTTTCCAGCAGAGAGCACCGACGCCGCACCAGCAGACATATCGTCCTCCCACACCACATCATCAGACCCCGCCAGTTAGAGCCCCGAGACCCCGACAGCAGCAGCAGAAGGGAACCTTGTGTACATTCTATAAAAGGGTAGGCCATGACTCTTTCGTTTGTAGGAAGAGGTTGGGACAGTGTTTAGCTTGTGGGTCTGCCACCCATCAGCTTCGGAGCTGCCCAGTAGCCACGGGATCTAGAGGGCCGCTTCCGACTCAGCAGCAGAGGTTTGGGCAACATCTGCAACAGCAGAAGGGACCTCAGGGGAAGACTTATAGCCTAGCCCTTGAGACGGAGTCGGAGCAGGTTTCGGAGTCGGAGCAGGTTTCGGAGCCAGATTACTTAGCTGACGTCATCACAGGTCATATTTATTTGCATACTACCGCTATGCTTGTTTGATTCTGGTACATCTCATAGCTTTCTGTTATTAGAGTTTATGCATAAATATCATTTAGTAGCTACACCTACTGCGGAGATTAGTAGAGTGATGACGGGAGGAGGACCAGTGCCTATTAAAGCTATCTATAGATGCTCTATTTTTGTAGCCGGAAGAGAGTTCAGGGGACGATTCTCTGTGATGCCACTCCCCGGTTATGATATCATTTTGGGGATGGACTGGCTTAGCTATGCCCATGCAGATATAGACTGTCATGAGGGTAGTATTATGTTCAGTCCCCCAGGCACAGCATCATTCAGTGTCAGGAGGACAGGGCCGGAGATCAGCCTAGAGCCGAACTGTTGTGCGACAGTTGGGGGCGTAGCACCGCCACATCCTATCATTAGGGAGTTTATAGATGTATTTCCAGAGGATCTTCCATGACTTTCTTCTGACAGAGATGTGGAGTTCACTATAGATTTAGTACCGGGTTCATCACCAGTATCCCGGGCTTTCTATAGAGTGAACCCCAAGGAGGCCGTAGAGATGAAAGAGCAGATTAATGACCTGTTAGAAAAGGGTTTCATTCGATCTAGTGCTTCTCCATGGGGAGCACCAGTGCTCTTTGTGCCTAAGAAGGATGGTACAGTTCGGTTGTGTATTGACTACTGGGCCTTGAATGCCATCACCATCAAGAACAAATATCCTCTGCCCAGGATAGATGATTTGTTCGACCAGTTGAGTGGGGCAAAAGTGTTTTCCAGGATAGACTTGAGATCCGGGTACCACCAGGTGAAGGTCAGGGCAGCAGACATCCAGAAGACGGCGTTCAATACGAAGTACGGGCAGTACGAGTTTCTGGTGATGCCATTTGGTCTCAAAAATGTGCCAGCTGTCTTTATGAATTTGATGAATAAGGCATTCCACCAGTATCTGGATAAGTTCGTCGTAGTATTCATCGACGACATCCTGAAATACTCGAAGATGCCGGAGGAGCATGCAGAGCACTTGCGGACAGTTTTGGGGATTCTGAGGAAGGAGAGGTTGTTTGCCAAATTGTCGAAGTACGAGTTCTTTTTAGACCAAGTGGAATTTCTCGGCCATGTAGTTACTGGAGAGGGAATCTCGGTAGATCCCAGGAAGATTGCTGCAGTTGAGACATGGAAGGCTCTGACGTCAGTTTCAGAGATCAGGAGCTTTCTGGGTTTAGCCGGCTATTATAGAAAGTTCGTCCAGGACTTTGCTAGGATAGCTGAAACCATGACGAAGCTGACGTAGAAGGACGCAGAGTACATTTGGTCAGAGGACTGCCAGGCAGCATTTGAGGAGCTGAAGAGGAGACTGACGACCGCTCCAGTTCTGACTTTACCTTCAGGTTCTGGAGGTTTTACCATATACAGCGATGCTTCAGGAAAGGGGCTAGGATGTGTCCTACAGTAGCATGGAAAAGTGATTGCTTATGTATCTAGGCAATTGTGGACTCATGAGCGAAACTATCCTACCCATGACCTAGAGTTAGCTGCGGTGATCTTTGCACTCAAGTTATGGAAACATTACTTATGCGGAGAGCGTGTGGAAATCTTTACTGACCACAAGAGCTTGAAGTATGTATTCACGCAGAAAGAGCTGAACATGAGGCAACAAAATGATGGTTGGAGTTGATGAAGGACTTCGATATCGATTTACAGTATCATCCCGGGAAGGCAAATGTGGTGGCGGATGCGCTGAGCAGGCATCCGATGGCATGGTATCTGATGATAAATCGGCATTTGCGAAAAGATTTGGAGAAGCTCGGTATCAAGATATTCGGTCAGGATCAGTGATACAGATGATGGCGCTTGACATTCAGTCAGGTTTGATGGAGCAGATCAGGGAGGCACAGTCTACAGATGAGAGCCTTCGCAGACTTTAAGCCCAGGCTTTAGCTGGATTGCTGGATGACTTCACTGTAGCAGAGGATGGATCCTTGAGGCATGGTAGCCGATTGTGTGTGCCGAAGGAAGAGTTGATAGAGGCAGTCTTGCAGGAGGCACACCGATCGAGATATTCTATTCACCCTGGTGCTAACAAGATGTACCGTGACTTGCGGAAACATCTTTGGGGGCACGAGATGAAGAGGGATGTATCACGTTTCATCTCGAGATGCCTAGTTTGCCAGCAGGTCAAGGCGGAGCGCCAGAGGCCAGCTAGTCTGTTGCAGTCGTTACCCATTCCCGAGTGAAAGTGAAAACACATTACGGTGGACTTTGTCTCAGAGCTTCCTCGTTCCCAAGGAGGGAAGGATGCCATTTGGGTCATCGTGGACAGGCTGACGAAGTGTGCGTACTTCATACCCTTCAAGGTGGGGCTTTCCACCGAGAAGTTGGCAGAGCTATACATGCAGCAGATTGTTCGTTTGTATGGAGTACCAGTGAGCATCGTGTCGGACAGATACAGCAGATTCACGTCCCACTACTGGAGGAGCTTGCAGGAGGAGTTGGGTAGTAGGCTCAAGTTCAGTACGGCGTACCATCCGCAGACAGATGGACAGTCCGAGAGGACGATACAGACACTGGAGGATATGTTGAGGACCTGCGTACTGGACTTTGGAGGATCATGGGAGAGCCATCTGCACTTGGTAGAGTTTTCATACAATAACAGCTACCAAGCCAGTATCGGTATGTCTCCTTTCAAGGCGCTATATGGACGACGATGCCGTACACCGCTCTTTTGGAATGATGTTGGGGACAGAGTTATGCTTGGGCCAGAGATGATCACGGATGCAGCAGAGAAGGTCGGGATGATCAGAGATAGGCTCAGAGTAGCTCAGGACAGGCAGAAACACTGGGCTGATGCTAGTCGCAGACCGATGTAGTTTGCAGACGGTGATATGGTGCTAGTGAAGATATCACCTATTAGAGGGACGATCCGGTTCGGACGAGGAGGGAAGCTGAGCCCCAGATACATCGGGCCGTTCGAGATACTTGACAGGATTGGAGAGGTAGCTTACAGGGTTGCACTTCCACCCAACCTAGCAGAAGTTCACGATGTCTTTCACGTATCCCAGCTGAGGAGATATGTTTCGGACCCCAGCCATGTGCTAGATCATTCAGAGTTGGAGATCGGACCGAGCCTTACAGTTTCTGAGCAGCCAGTGGAGATATTAGACAGGAGGGAGAAGAGGCTGAGGAACAAGGTTATACCCTTAGTACGAGTAGCTTGGAGCCGTCACTCTCCGGGTGAATCTACTTGGGAGAGGGAGTCAGACATGAGGGAGAGATACCCTTACTTGTTCGATCCAACCGCTGCAAGGGAACCACCCGTTCCCGCCTGATACCTTAGAGGTTAGTTTCGATCATAGCCTTAGTCATTTGTTGCATTGCTTGCTATGTTAGAATATTGTAGGGTCTTCAATCCTTGCGAATTTCGAGGACAAAATTTTTCAACGAGGGAAGACTTGTCAGTCCCTGTTTTTCAAAATTAATTAAATTAGAATTAATTAGTTGCTAATGGCCTGTTTAGCATTAAAATAATTTATTATAATTTTTAGGAATTTTTTTAGAATTTTTAAATAATTTTTAAATGAGTTTTAATAACTAAAATACCATTTTGCAATTTATTAAAATGTTTTAATACCATTTTGTAATTTTCAGAATTGTTTTAATAGTAGTTTGTAATAAATTCAATTGTTTTAATTCAGTTATGCAAATTTACTTTTGTATTATTATAGGGTAGGGACCTAATTGTAATAAAACTAAACTCTAGGGACCCCACTGTAATTTGACCGTCACGCCCCCTCCCCCACCCCACGTACTCACCCACCCCCGACGACTGCCCGACGACCGACGCTGACCTGCCCCCGCGTTTCTCGGCCGACCTAGCACAGCCTGACCGACTCAAACCCTCCTATAAGAACCTCCAGACTCAGCCCTAACCCTAGCTCAGCCCCACGACCACCATCGATGCCCCCACAGCCTTCTTCTTCCCCAAACCCACAACCGGAACCCTAACTCCGGTTAAGCCCCAACGCCAACTCCCCGACGTCGATCAGCCCCATCCACCACCACCCATCGGTTCGCCGCAGCAAGCTGGGTCGATCGCCACCCAAGCGCCGCCGCGACGTTGCCTCCTCCGTCGTCTAGCGCCTTCGAAAACCCTCCCCCAAAGCTGGACACGTAAGTAACAGTGTCGAAACGTGTCATGCGTGTCTCGTGTACACATATGTGGTTCGCCGTGTCCTGACGAGCACGAGGGTAAGTCTGGACACGAGTTTTATGACCCGTACGTGTCGTGCTTAGCACGGACACGCGACTCCTGTGTCCCTAACTGTCAGGACACAGGATTGTTTTATCGGGTTTAATAAAATATAAACTAAAACCTAAATAAATATAATCTAAACCTATTCCTAACAGCGAGCCCGAGTTGGCCCACTGGTCAGCGCGCGAGTTTAACCCCCCCTCCCTCCCCCGCGCTCAGTGGCCTGAGTTCGAGCCTTAGGCTCTGTTGTGTCTTATTTTTTTATTTTCTTTTTCTTTTATTTTGTTTTTAATTATATATATTTTTTGTTTTTAATTATATATATATATATATATATATGAGGAAAATGTACCTAAGGTCGACCTTAGGCAAGTTACCTAAGGTCGACCTCATTTTCCTCACTTTACAACATTTATTTCTTGAATGTTTTTTTATGGGATTGATCTACACCTTATTTATTGGCAACATACCAAATTTCAAGTGATTATAATATTGTTTAGCCCCCTATCTATCCCTTGCAAAATCGACGGTGTAGCAGCAAAGTTTTAGACCGTCGATTTTGCAAGGGATAGATAGGGGGCTAAACAATATTATAATCACTTGAACTTTGGTATGTTGCCAATCAATAAGGTGTAGATCAATCCCATAAAAAAACATTCAAGAAATAAATGTTGTAAAGTGAGAAAAATGAGGTCGACCTTAGGTAACTTACCTAAGGTCGACCTTAGGTACATTTTCCTCTCTCTCTCTCTATATATATATATATATATATATATATATATATATATATATATATATATATATATATATATATATATATATATATATATATATATATTTTATATATATATATATATATATATATATATATATATATATATGTGTGTGTGTGTGTGTGTGTGTGTGTGTGTGTGTGTGTGTGTGTGTGTGTGTGTGTGTGTGTATGTATATACTATTATATATATTATAATTACTGTTATTATCATATATATTTACTGTTATTTATATATATTATATATTTATTTCTTTATATATATATATATATATATATATATATATATATAATATATATATAATATATAAAATATATATATATATATATATATATATATATATATATATATATATATATATATATATATATATATATATATATATATATATATATAAAATATATATATATATATATATATGTTATATATGTATATGTATGTATACATAACTAATTAGCCTCTATAATTTACGTGATATTGTACATATATTATTCTTTAATATATGTAAATATACTTGTCATATTTATGTGACTACTATGTGTAATTTCACATAGTTAAAATATTAGTATTTATTATGTACTTTTACCCCTTTGTATTTTTTTTGCGTATTTTATTACTGCAACCATTTGGTGTCCAAGCCTAGCATGGATTTTTGGGCTCAAATATGTTTTCACATATTTAAGACCTGTACAAGTCATATTGGACATGATTCATGGCCTTGGGTCCTGTATTTGAACTTTGGTTCAAATTATGTACATGGACAAAATACGCAGATAATTAATTATTTAAATTCAATTATGTACCATACTGTTTTTGAATTTCTAAAAATACTTTTATTGCTGTTAAAATTCTAAAAAAATAGTATCTAGATACTATGTTAATTTAGCTAATTTATCATAATTTTTGTAGTATTTAATTTACAGTTTTGCCACTGTTTTGGCATATGAAACCAAAACTAACTTTCTGTGTACTTATGAAAACTGATTTTTATAAAATACTTATACTGGTTAATAAATTCCAAAAAAATTATAATAAATTTCTATAATTAACGAGGATCATTTTGGTACTTTATTTTATGTAAAATTAAGCTTTTTGTCTATCTCAAAAATTGTCGGAACATAATGAACAGTTGATTTATTTATTGAATAATTACGACTTGTAACTTTTTTGTGTGTTTTGTGTTTTAGTCGTATTAAACCTCACCCCACACTTGTGTAAAGACCCTAGAAAGTTAGTTTGAGTATTGTGTCACCCTATATTGATCTCTTATGCTAAAGTCATCATTTTGGCTAGGTGCCCAGTCACAAGTCGTGTTGCACCAATTAGTGTCTTAGTGTTTTAGCTTAGTGTAAAAACTAAGTTTATGTATTTATTTCTACAGTGACGAGTTACCAGACATCTATAGCATTTTTATCGCAGCTTGCTTTGTTAGAGGCAAGTACTTTCTACGAACTTTACATACTGCTATAACAATAAACTGCGATTTACCAACCATGTTAAATGCTGATCCTTGGGGTAGCAAGTTAGAACTTTACATGTTGTATTACTTTCAGTCTCTACCATGTTTAGGACAGTATCTCATATCTCTCACATGCTTAAAATAACGGGTTAAGGGGAAACTGCTAGTAGTGTACGTGAACATGACCCCCTTCTCCGTATGTATTTACCGCGCTCGATGACATTCTATATGTGACCTTGCCGTATGTTCTGATCCCGCGTTTGTGTATGGATATACACCGATGCCGTTCGTACACGTATGTGCATGCCAGAAAACTTGATATGTACCGTTGTACATCCTATTCACCTATTGACCGATTCACGTACATACTACGGTTTTAAACTATATGTTATCATTTCTAAAAAGAACCAATTAAACCATGATATGCCATGATTCCAGTTTATTATATTCCTGTTCATGCTTCGTATATTTAGTTTGCTAGAATCAGTACTTGCTCCCGTCCAGACAGGATAACGTTGTAGGTATCCTTACTGAGGAGGAGTTGCTATATGACCCATATTATGGAGATACTACCGAGGACCAGGCTTTGTCTTACGAGGATGTACCTGCGAGGAAACTCGTCTAGTTTGCGTAGCTGCTTGGGATATTTTAGTGTACTCATGTATTAGACTACGTATTTTGTAACTGGACATGTATCCAGTTTTATATTTCAGACTTGTACTTGGACTTATTACTATATGAGACGACTTTTGTGTTTGGAGCATTTATGACTTTTATTTACTTATAGAACTGTTAGCACATTTAGTCTTATCTTGTTATCTCTAGAACAGCTTACTGCGCTTTATCTCAAGCGTAGGCTGGACATGACTCGGCCAGGCCCAACAATTTAGGTAGCGGGTCGTGACAGCAGTCCTAATGTAAAGCAGGACTGTGGTCGTCCTGCTTTACATTAGGACTGTCACAGGCCTGGCAGTCCTAATGTAATGAGATATGGGGGTGGAAATTGGGGGGAGGGTTGGTACTCTATGTTGCTCATATAGAGGAGGGGTGGGTAACTGCATGATGCTCATATGCGGGGGAGGATAACTGCATGTCCTATTTCTGTTTCTATTATTTAATAACTATACATTGTCCTGCAATCCTCCGGCCACTAACCCTCGGACATCCTAAGTTGTCGAACCCTACAAACCCGGGTCCCGTAGCCGTCGGAGCAATTGGAGCTCTTCCTTCCAAAAACATCTTGTATGCTGGGTTGGTGAGGATGGTGAGTTCCGTATTTGTAATTAGACTGAGATTTCTATATTTGTAGACTTAATTCACTTATACTTTCTTTTACAGTCTCAAAAGGTGAAGGAATTGGCCCAGACACTCCGGAGAGGTTACCAAAGTGACACTAGTGTCGCGGTCGCCAACGAGCTTGATCGCATTGACGACGTGGTCGAGTTCCCCTTCATGAATAATAGGGAGTCTCGTTCAAAGGCCCAGCATGATATGTAGTTGGATGTGGAATGATCATTAGTTGGATGTAATCTGGATGTTTTTGTTGTTTGAAACTTGAAGGATATATTTGTTGTTTGAAAACTTAAGTTGTTGGGCAGACTTTTGAAGGATATGTAGTTGACACTTATGTTATTTTTTTTGAAGTTGGAAATTTTGTCTGATATGTAGTTGTGATTTATGTTTTTTTTTTTGAAGTTGGATATTTTGTCTGATGAGAGTTTCAAACTGAAACTTTCTGTCACGGAGAGTTTCAATTAGGACTGCCACCCCCCTGACAGTCCTACACTTAAGTAGGACTGCCAGGGTGCTGGCAGTCCAAATTGAAACATAAGTGAGAAGAAAACCTAGATTCGAAAGTGAGCAGCGTATGGAAGAAGATGAGGTATCTTCACAGAGAGTTTTATTAGGACTGCCAACACCCTGTGTCACGCCCCAGAACCAGAATACTGGAGAGCGGGGGCAAACATAGCCAGCTACGTATATTGAAATGAAGTCCATCTCGCTATACGGTCACGGCTGTCTAGATATGAGGGTTTACTACAAGCCAACAGTCTCTTAAGGTCAAGCCTACTGTCTCAATTTCAAGCAAATAATATAATTACAAGATGTTTGACCACCAAATATACAATAAAAGGCGTCCCAAATATTACATATCAGCTGATCATGAAGCTAGTCGTACAAAATACTAGGACTAGCAAGAGTTAAGTCATACATGATCAACCCTAGGATTTGTTAATCATGTTTACAGCCCGTAGGCAGACAGTAAGTAAATATGCATCGAGCTAACAGGTGCTCGTCGGCTAAACGCCTCAAAAGAATAATTTACAATAGAGTGAGCGAAACAAAATAGAAAACCCACTCGTAGCCCGGGTTCCTTCTAGTCGCCACCATCGGGCTAGAGGTTCGGTAGATCCTCGGGTGCTGCTCCAAAATCTGGCCATACAAAACCAGCTGGGTCAAACCCCAGAAAGAGCAAGTGCCACAAGGGAGGCCACAAAATAAGAACAAAAGCCAGCATATCAGAACATAAGAAAAAAAAATGGAAGAAGGTACCAGTAATAAAGAGTGCAACAGGACAATAAACGACTAGTGACGTGGGACCATTCCGGGAGCCAGGTTACAACCCTTAAACCAGACAAGGACCGAGGTTGTAACCATTCGTCTGAACAGCACTCTGTCTCTACCCATTTATTGTTAGAGATAAGTAAAACAAGCATGTACAAGAGTTCCAGGTACAGGGGCTAGACAAGACTTAGACAGGACTAGACATCATCCATTCACAAGCGGCCAAGCAATTACTACGGCTTACTACTTTAACTAACTAGGGTTATCACAAGCCTAATTACTAACAAGATGCAATGAGAATTTCCCAGTCTCAAGCCCTGCAGACTATCCAGTTATCCTTTCGCGGGTTGAGAGTATGGTTGGGTACATCGCCCCGGAGACGATATACCCTTAGGTGACTTAGAGGTGCAACACATGACAGTGCGCTGGAAATGTGCTCTACTCGTCGGCAAGCTACAAGTCCAATTAAGAGCGCCCAGATAACAAGATTGCCTGTGACTGGAAATTCTCCATGAACTATAGTTAGATCTAGTCATTAGCCTAATCCATGTTCAGTACGAATCCCTGACCGTGGAAAACCAGGAAGTCACGTCCTAGACATGATGCAAGACAAGATAAGTAGATTGCACAAGCAAGCAAGCAGGAACACCCACGGTGTCAAGTTGATTATACGAGTCAAGTTACAAGTTACAAGTCAAGTCAAGTCAGGAGTGCGCCGCCACGGGCCACTATTAAGTTATCAAGATAAATCATGTCAGGGTACTTGTCAGGAGTGCGCCACGACGGGCCACTATCATGTCAGGTTGGTCATGTCAGGAGTGTACCACTACGGGTCACTGTCGTGCTATGCTAGTTTCTTGTCATACCATGCCATGTACAATAGTCATTCCAAACATATTACGTAAAATCAGGTTCATGACAAAAGACGTAAGGATATAAAATGGACGTAAAATATCTAATAAAATATCAATATACAGGGCTATAGAAGAGCCAAGCTTAAAAAAATAAAACCAAAACTCCAAGAGCCAATGGATTGCGCAAGAGGTCAGGGGGTTGGATTGCGCAGGAATGGTTGGCGCAGGCTGCGAACTGCGCAGGCTTAGACTGTGCAGGCAATGGATGGCGCAGGATGCAGACTGCGCAGGCTTAGACTGCGCAGGCAATGGATGGCGCAGGATGTAGACTGCGCAGGGGTCAAGCGCGCAGGAGCCGATGGTGCAGGGTTGGTTGCGCAGTCGGGCAGCGGCCAGGCTGCGCAGTCAGCGACCAACGCTAAAGAGCGCGGCGCGGGGAGGCTACGCGGTTCAGTGCTACGCTAAAGAGCGCAGACTGTAGATCTTCTTCTCCAGGCCGAGAGGAACATCAAGAACGTCCAAAAATTCAATCTTTTATATCTTAGTTAAATCAAAGCCAAATCTAGATTTTCAAAGGTCTAACTTGAGTAAAATTGAATTCTCTTCCACATGGAAGCATCAAAACCCACAAAAATTCAACCAAAATAGATCAAAACCATGTAAACTCGAAAATAAAGAAACTTAGATCTAGAACAATGGAGACTCCAAATCACAAAATGTCAAGTTCTAATGTTGATCACCATGGCCTAATCTAGCTAATGAACAAATAAAATATGGTACTCACGTGGTGGCAAGGTGCACTTGCCTATGGGTGGAGTGAGTTGTGTAGAGGAAGGAAGAAGAAGAAGATGGAGAAATAAATGAGAGAATTATGGAGGAGAGAGAAAAGTAGGTGGAGTTTTAATGAGGGTGGGTTGTGTTGTGTTGAGGGTGGAGCATAGGCTAAGGTGTTCCATGCATATTAAACCAAACCAAACCAAATCAAACCAATTCTCCTCCACAAAATAAACCAAGCCAGGTAAAACCCAATTACGAGAACCAAAATCTGCAAGTCAAGCCAATTACAAGTACAGGCCAAAATTCGAGAAAAATAAAATACAGGTCCGAAATACATGCAAGCTTGACAAAATACGTATTCAGAATATGGGTGTTACACCCTGGCAGTCCTTTATTAAGTAAGGACTGTCAGGGGCCTGACAGTCCTAACTTAATGTAGGACTACAGAAAGTTTGGTAGTCCTACTTTATATTAAGACTGCCACAACCCTGGCAGTCCTAATGTTGTAAGCCACGACTGTAGCTGTAAGTCTCCTGAATTTTTGAGATTTATTTTCAAATTTTCTAAATGAATTATTTTCGATAATTCATTTTGATTTAATTAATTTTGATCAATAAATGCTCTTTACCGTGACTTGGATTTCTAGAGCATCAGGAATTCCAGTCTCTGGAAACTTTCTTCTTGAAGTTTGTAGTAGACGAGATTATCTTCATGTTGATATATCGTGTCCCACTCGAACTTGTTTTCTTGTGCTCCATTTGCTTCGCGCAACTTTCGGGTAAAATTAGACCAATTTATCGTCTGTCGTAATTTGTGACTTAACTTCCAACTTAATTTCCGAGCCCGACATCGGTCCAATCCAGTCGACCCGATATATGGCCCTGGCCTGTTTTGAGCCTACTATGCACGTGCTACTTGCGTGCCACCAAATTGATCTTTCTTGTGCTTCCATTTCATCTATGATTTTAATTGATTTAAATTTGTGATTTTAATTAAATCTTGGCCCTAAGCTTGTCCAAACTTGACCGAACCTGATCCAACGTCCAACCAGATTTTATGTGATCCCTATTATGACTATCCAAACATCCCACATAATTTCTCTCTTTTTTATATTTTAAAATATCTCTCTTTCTCTCTCTCTACTTTACAAATATCTCATTTTTATCACTCTCATATATATATATATATATATATTTTATATATATATATATATATATATATATATATTTTATATATATATATATATATATATATAATATATATATATATATATATATATATATATATATATAAACTCTCTTTGTCTCTCCTTAAATAATACCTACACACACACCTCACCCTCCTTTACAGCTCACACCCCCCTCTCTCTAATCGACCTCTCTCTCTCTAATATCTCTCTCTCTCTTTCTATATATAACATATATATACACACACACACAAAATCTCACTCTCTCTCCCTCTCTCTCTCAACAGCCACCTCCCTCCTTCCTCCGCCCTCCATGGCCGACATCCTTTCCTCCTCCATTCTTCTTCTTCTTCCACACCAACACCATGATCTACACCACCATCATCACCCTCACCCACACCATCACCACCACCAACCGACACCAACACCATCATCTACATATCATCACCATCATCATCTAACACCACCACAACCACCATGCACCACCTCCACCGTCGGGCAACCACCACCCTCGTCGTGCCCCTGGCCGCACCGCTGTGCCAGGCCGGAGAGCCCCCCTCTTCCTCCGGCGGCCAGCAGAGCAGCAGTGCAGCAACAGCACGCAAGCAGCCACGCGCGCGCACGGCAGTCGCACGCCACCGCGGCCGTCGCCGACGAGCCCCTTCGGGATGCTCGTGGGCCGGGCGCACCTTCCTGTGGCGGCCACCGTCCTCCGGGACGTGCCGCCTAGACGTTTCGTGCGTTTGGCACGGGTTTCCGTCGGCGCGAGCTCGAAATGGATCCGGAAATGGCGTTCCATCGCAGCGACTTTGTACACGTTTTTCGAGAATTTCGACTGTTGGATCGGCAATTTCTTCGCTCCATCTCAATCTTGGTATATAGATCTTCACTTCCCTCAATTTTTGCCCGTTAATTTTGTCGTTTGATACATCAAACCGACCACCAAGTTGACCGTTTAAATTGTGTTATTTTTGGACAGTTTCGTGGAGCCAACTTTGCGGGATCGTATCTTCATCGTCGTAGCTCCGTCTGGCGTGCCAGTGGTTCCTATACGCAGCTGGTATAACCCTCTTCCTACCCCTTAAGTTTCGTTTTATTGCGAGCATATTTGATTGGTTGAATTCGACGCCAAAGTTGGTCGTCCGAATTCATAATTTCTAACTTGTAAAATTCTATTTTTGAACTCGGGACTCCGAATTCAATTTCTGACAACACCAGTAGACTCGTGGCATCGTTCTGGCATGTTTTCATATAAAGTTTGTTAGATTTGGAAGACGAAGGCCCTGGCACATTTTTTGGTGCAAAGCGGGCTCCACAGTCCGGGTCAACGGAACTTTTTGACGTCGGCTCATCGAAATCCAATTCTGGATATAATGTTGAGTTCGTATCATCATTCTGGACTCGTTGACATATAATTTACTAGGTTTTAGTGGACATTGGTTCCGACACGTATTTCAGTGCAAGTCGGATACCAATATTCGGGTCAACGGGTCATTTTGAGATCGGCTCATCGGAATCCAATTCTGGATATACCGTAGAGTTCGTATCGTCATTTCTAGATTCGTGGACATATAATTTGCTAGGTTTTAGTGGACATTGGTTCCGGCATGCATTTCGGGGCAAATCGGATACCATATCCGGGTCAACGGGTCATTTTGAGATCGGCTCATCGGAATCCAATTCTGGATATACCGTTGAGTTCGTATCATCATTCTGGATTTGTGGACATATAATTTGTTAGGTTTAGTGTACTTTTATTTTGGCATATTTTTCGATACAAAGTGAGTCCGACATGGATAGCGTTTTGACCCAAAATTATCTTTTTGCCCTTGTGTCCAAATTGGACTTATGGATAGACTGTCCTAGCTAATTTGACCAGTCTGGACAAGTTGGTGATGGTTGTTTCACCATCCGACAACACCTGTAGGTTTTCACCCTATTGTTATAATCTTTCTCCTTTTATTGTATTTTGAGATCCATCGATTCCAGTAATTTTACCATCACTGAAATTGATATATTGACCATGTAGATGTTTATGGAGACTAGATTTGGCCCTGTTTGACCATGGTTGACTACTTTTACTGAACGACGAAGTAGAGTCAACATTTGACCTAGGTTAGACTAGTTTTGACCTTGGTTGACCACGGTTGACTATTTTGACAAAAGTCAACCGTAGCCTAAAATTGACTAGAACTTGACCGAAGTTGACCAGTTGACCCAAAGTCAATTGTTAGTCAATGTTAGTCAAGTTTGACCCGAGTTGACCAGTTGACCAAAAGTCAACTGTAAGTTAACCCTTGACTTAGATTGACCTAGTTTGACTTGCTTGACTTGCCTTGGTCTAGTTTGACTTTGTTTGACCTAGTTTGACTTAGTTGACTGAGTCTGACCTAGATTACGTAGCTTATACTATAGAATCAAGCCTAACACTTTTGAACACTAATTAGCTTATATATATCTTATCTTTAGGTCTGTGGCATCACTCTGAGCATCGACCCCATTTGACAGCTCAGGACCGTAGGCGAGTACATTCTCTGATAGTAGTTCCTTGTCTTGATATTTTCTGTATCCGATTCAGTGGTAGTATTTTACTTGATTCTCGTCACGATGGTACACGAACTAGTATATACCGGATTCCTGTCATGAGATGTCATTCTTGGATTTTCTTGGGATACTGGTACTTGCTCGATCTTGTTCTTGTACTTGTATTGACACCGATTCCTGAGAAGGAGTAGCTACCTTCTTAGGAAATCTCGTGCCATGACGTGCTATGTCCGAATCCGTATACTATTCGAGGAATGGGGAATTTTATAGATAGTGTGATCAATGCCCATCTTGAGTTGCTACTTGTATCATAGCTATACCCTTACCTCACGATGGGTATAGCCTGACATGTGCTACTACTTGCTCCATAGCTTGCCATTCCGGCCGGGACGAGTCCACGTACTTGTAGCCGGTCGGATGGAAGCCTGATCTTGACCCATACTGATCACATTATGCGATAATATTCGAGGCACATTTTACATTTATTACATCAGTTACATATTACAGTTCAGCTTACTTTTCCTGCATGATTCACCTTGACATGATTTCTAATTTATAAATCCTGTTTTACTTACAGTCTTGATATATCATCTTGTATTCCATTATGATTGTCTCTTACAGCATTTGTCAAAACTATGAAACTGTTGTTAGTTTATGTACTCGTTCCATCCTGACTAGATATGTTGACAATATTTTAGGAGTTGTTATGCCATTATTGGACTTCATGATGTTGCTAGCTGAGGTGGATCTTACTGTCACCCCCCGTTTCCCGTATTTCGTATTCATGCTCGTAGTTGGATTTTGGCATGTATTTTATTTTTCTTGACTTGCGAAATTTTAGGTTTTCCCGTATTTTGGGTTTCGGCTCGGTTCGGTTTTAATTGGTTTGGTTTAATAAGCAAAGGAACACCTTAGCTATACTCCACCCTCATTCCACCACAACCACCCTCATTAAATCCTCCACCTAACTTTCTCTCTCTTCTATAATTTTTATTAATTTCGCCATCTTCTTCTTCATCCTTCCTCCACCAACACAATAGGCAAGTGCACCGTGCCCTAAAACAAGAACCCATTTTGATTTGTCCATTAGATAGATTAGCCCTCTAGAAACAATATTAGAACTTGTCATTTTTTTATTTTGGTCCATGGATTTCCATAGATCTAAGTTTCTCCTATTTTCGGATTTATATGGTTTTGATCTATTTAAGTTAGATTTTTGTGGGTTTTGATGTTCCTATGTTGGGGAGAATCAAATTTAACCCAAGATAGAACTTTACAAATCCGGATTTGGAGTTGTGATGGCCAAGTTGTGGTATTTTGAAGTTTTGAAGCCATGGGTGTTCTTCCTCTTAGCAAGAGGAAGAAGAAGACTCCTTTCCCCCGCGTGCGCTCTTTAGCGTGCTGCTGGCCCGTGCGCCTCGCCGCCTTGCGCCCGTGCGCTTGGATGCATTGCGGTGCCCCCGCGCCGCGCCCTTTGGCGCTGGACGCAGAAACCGTTGGCGCACGCGCTCTTTAGCGCGCTGCTGCCCCGCCCGATTGCGCCCGGCCCGCACCCTGTGCACTTGGCCCCCACGTACTTGGTCGTGCCCCTGGCGTACTTGGTGCCTAGCGCGCCCGGCCTGCTGCGCCCCCTACCCCCCGCACAGTTTGCTCCCGCGACCCCCTTGCGCGCCCTAGCGGCTGCGTCCCCTGTGCACCCTAGTGGCTGCGCCCCCCAGCGCACCCTAGTGGCTGCGCGTCCTAGCGGCTGCGCCCCCTGCGCACCCTAGTAGCTGCGCCCCCTGCGCACCCTAGTGGCAGCGCCCCGCGCCCCCTAGCCCGAGCCCTTGCCCGGCGCCCTTTGGGCTGCCTCTTGACCTAGCACACCTTGTGCCATGGTGTCCATTGGTTTTCCCTTGGTCTTTGCCTTCTCTTGTTGATTTATGTTTTCTGAGATTTCTTGCCTACAGCACGACCTGACTTGACCCGACCCGCCTTGACATGATTTTCTGTGTTTTTAATTATGGCTAGCATTCTCTGATCTTGGCAGTAACTTGTTGGATGCTTGTAACTTGTGGCTTTTAACTTGTAACTCGCACTTGTAACTTGATTTACTTGATAACTTGATAGTGGCCCGCCGTGGCGCACTCCTGACTTGACTTGACTTGGTAACCTGATAACTTAATGCTGTTGCGACAGCTAGCTTAACTTAACTTAACTTGACTTGCCCCTGACACCGTAGGTGTTCTTTCTTATTGCTTGTACAAATCCACTTGTCTTGTCTTGTCTTCCATCATGTCTAGGACGTGACTCCATGGGCACCACGGCCAGGGACTCATACTGAATTGGATTAGGCTAATGATTAGATCAAACTAGAACATGGAGAATTTCCAGTCACAAGCAATTCTCGTTATCTGGGCGCTTTAATGGACTTGTAGCTTGCCGACGAGTAGAGCACATTTCCAGCACACTGTCATGTGTTGCACCCTCTAAGTCACCTAAGGGTATATCATCTTCAGGGCGATGTACCCAATCATACTCTCAACCCGCGGAAGGATAACTAGATAGTCTGCAGGGCTTGGGACTGGGAAATTTTTATTTGCATCTTGCTAGTAACTAGGCTTGTGATAACCCTAGTTAGTTAAGTAGTAAGCCGTAGTAATTGTTTGGCCGCTTGTGAATGGATGGTGTCTAGCCTGGTCCAAGTCTCGTCTAAGTTCCGGTACCTGGTACTCCTGTACATGATTGTTTTACTTGTCCTTAACAATAAATGGATAGAGACATAGTGCTATTCAGGCGAAGGGTTACAACCCCGGTCCTTGTTTGGTTTACGGGTTGTAACCTGGCTCCCGGAATGGTTCCGCGTCCCTAGTCGTTTATTGTCCTTTTGTACTCTTTATTACTTGTACTTTTCTTCCATTTTCTTATGTTCTGATATGCTGGCTTTTGTTCTTATTTCGTGGCCTCCTTTGTGGCACTTGCTCTTCCTGGGGTTTGACCCAGCTGGTTTTGTGTGGCCAGATTTCGGAGCAGCACCCGAGGATCTACCGAACCTCCAGCCCGATGGTGGCGACTAGAAGGAACCCGGGCTACGAGTGGGTTTTTCCTTTTGTTCACTCACTCTATTGTAAATTATTCTTTTGAGACGTTTAGCCGACGAGCACCTGTTAGCTCGATGCACATTTACTTACTGTCTGCCTACGGGCTGTAAACATGATTAACAAATCCTAGGGTTGATCATGTATGACTTAACTCTTGCTAGTCCTCGCATTTTGTATGACTAGCTTCATGATCAGCTGAATATGTAATATTTAGGACGTCTTTTATTGTATATATGGTGGTCTAACATCTTGTAATTGTATTACTTACTTGAGATTGAGATAATAGGCTTGACCATAAGAGACTGTTGGCTTGTAGTAAACCCTTATATCTAGACAGCTGTGACCGTATACCGAGGTGGATTCCATTTCAATATACGTAGCTGGCTATGTTCGCCCCCGCTCTCCAGTATTCTAGCTCTGGGGCGTGACATGGTTTAAGTGGTGGCCCATGCAGGTCTTGTTAATCAAGAAATGTGAGGGTTTACCAATAGATGTCTCAATCAGCATTCGCCATTGATCTCTACTCGTATCTTCAAATCTATGAGAATCTTGACCTGATCCCATGCTTGTATCATTGATCTGTCCTGGTCCTTCCTTATTGTTTTCCCGGTGTCGTCTTCTTCAGCGGCACTGTACCTGACCCCGCCGATCAGCAAGGTGGAGCACTTCCCGTGGACCAGTAACCCGGTGATCAAGCCCAACATTCCGGAGTAGCCTCCAGAGTTGTGCCTACCGGAGGAGAACCACCGATCCGGC
Source organism: Iris pallida (assembly GCA_029216955.1). NCBI lineage: Eukaryota > Viridiplantae > Streptophyta > Magnoliopsida > Asparagales > Iridaceae > Iris > Iris pallida. The sequence continues at coordinate 3,609,484 of JANAVB010010799.1, forward strand.
CCGTCCAGCCTGCAGAACCTGACGATGGCACCTTGGTAGGTCTCATCAGGACCTTGATAGCTTCCCAGGATCGTCGAGGGGACGCCTTGCACCAGGCGGTGGCAGATGCTTTGACCAGAGGCGGTCACCCAGGGAACAGCGCGGCCAACAGCTTCAAGCGCTTGAACCCTCCATTCGTCGACGGCAGCGAAGATGCGATTGTCGCGGACGCTTGGCTTCAGGATACCGAGGTGGTTCTGGAAGCAGCTAGAACCCCTGAGAATGAGAAGGTGGTCGGGGTACGGCTACAGTTGCTGTACTTAGCTCGCAGTTGGTGGGCGGCACAGGCCATGGGATTAGTGGCACCCATTGCTTGGGCAGTATTTAGAGAAAGATTTCAGACGAAGTATTTTGATGTTGTAGCTCGGTATGACCTGCAGACGAAGTTTACCAACTTGAAGCAAGGAGGCAGAACGGTCGACAGTTATGCATCCGAGTTTTCTAGACTCAGTAGGTTTGCCTCCACTTTGGTGGCGACCGAGTTTGATAGGGCCCAGCGGTTAGCAGGGACTGTATTTGGAGATCTTGTTGGCAGTCGAGCAGTTCGAGCACCAGACGTTTGATACAGTATTAAGAGCAGCTAGGAGGCATGAGTACACCTCCCAGAGGATCGTGGATAGGACCGGAGGTAGGAAGCAATCCCACAACCAGATGCACCAATCATCAGCTCCAGCCCCGGCAGCTAGGAGTTTGACCATTGGAACTCTGAGGCGGACGGCCTCAGTAACGTCGGTTCAGCATTCAACCCCGACGTACCCGCAGCAGCAGAAGCAGAAGCAGACTTCCGCGATGGAATATTCTCATTATGAAAAGCCAGGCCATGTAGTAGCAGATTATCGTAGGGTGCAAGGATTGTGCCTGGCTTGTGGAGCGGCAGATCACAAGATAAGAGCCTGTCCAAACAGGGGTAGTTCATCCTCTTCCAACCTAACCAGTCTATCGGTTAGGGTACCAGCACCTATGCAGCAGTAGCAGTACCCGAGGCCATTGTTGCCTCAGGCCCAGGCATTTCATCAGCAGAACCAGCAGCAGTACACCCAAGCCCAAGTGCAGAGTAGGTAGAGAGGTGTCCAGCAAAGGGGACCTACAGCTAGAGGACAGGGTCAGGCCATGATGATGGCTATGGAAGAAGAAGTTGCACCAGGTGAGGTAGTGGCAGGTACTATTCTCGTCAACACCTTTCCAGCATCAGTATTATTTGATTCTGGTGCATCGCATTCATTCATGTCTGCACGATTCGCGACACGGATAGGATTGGAGCCCGAGTCATTATCAGTGAGGCTCAATATACTTACTGGTAATGGTCTTGTGGGAGTAGATCGAGTGTTTTCCTCGTGTCGGATCGTAGTTAGCGGTAGAGAGTTCCCCACTAAATTCATAGAATTCCCTATGGCAGACTATGATGTAGTCTTAGGCATGGATTGGTTGAGGAACCAGTATGCTAGGATAGACTGCCATGTTGGCAGGGTTGTCTTTAGTATTCCAGGCGAGCTAGAGTTCTCATTTTCCTGAGGCGCAGTGGAGCCATCTTCCCCAGTATTACGGATGGCAGTAGCAGCAGTGCAGTTACCTAAGATAGTTGAAGAGTTCCCAGATGTCTTCCCAGAAGAACTTCCAGGGATGCCGCTAGAGCGGGAGATTGAGTTCACTATAGACTTGATCCCCGGGATGGCACCAGTATCAGAACGAGTCTACAGAATGGCACCTTCAGAGTTAGAGATTTTGTACAAGATGATTGAAGAACTCAGGACCAAGGGATTCATTCGTACAAGTGGATCGCCTTGGGGAGCCCCGATGCTTCTTGTGAAAAAGAAGGATGGTACGTCTAGGTTATGTGTAGATTATCGTACCTTGAACTCGGTGACAATCAAGAACAGATACCCTCTTCCGAGGATAGATGACTTGTTTGATCAACTCAGAGGGGCTTCAGTGTTTTCGAAGATAGACTTGCGGTCAGGATACCACAATATCAGAGTCAGAGAGCAGGACATCCTGAAGACAACGTTTAGATCGAGGTATGGACATTGGGAGTTCCTTGTTATGCCCTTTGGAGCGACCAATGCGCCAGCCGTATTCATGGACCTCATGAATCGTATTTTCATGCCTTACTTGAATCAGTTCGTGATCGTGTTCCTAGATGATATCATGGTCTACAGCAAGAGCGAAGCAGAGTATGAGCAGCATCTCAAGGTCGTCCTTCAGACGCTTAGGGAGCATCAGTTATACGCCAAGTTCAGTAAATGTGAGTTCTGGCTCGATCGCATTTCGTACTTGGGTCACATCATTACTCGAGGAAGAGTGGAAGTGGATCCCCAGAAGATTATGGCTATCGAGTCATGGCCAGTACCTAGTTCAGTGGCAGAGGTTCACAGCTTCCTTGGATTAGCCGGCTACTATCGGCGGTTTGTTTCAGATTTTGCAAGGATTTCGGTACCGATGACCCAGTTGACCCGCAAGAATGTGCAATTTGCTTGGACAGCAGAGTGCCAGGAATCATTTGAGAAGTTGAAGCGAGGTTTGATAACGGCTCCCATTCTCACACTTCCAGATGGGACCGGAGGATTCACGGTATATTGCGACGCTTCAGGCAGAGGATTGGGGTGTGTCTTGATGCAGCATGGGAAGGTAATATCTTATGCATCACGTCAACTTCATGATCATGAGAAGAATTACCCGACCCACGACTTGGAACTGGCAGCAGTAGTGTTTGCACTTAAGCTTTGGCGGCACTACTTGTACGGGGACAGAGTGGAGATATTTACTGATCACAAGAGCCTGAAGTATGTTTTCACCCAGAAGGACCTTAACATGCGGCAGAGAAGATGGCTCGAGCTACTGGTAGACTACGATGTGGACTTGCAGTATCACCCAGGGAAGGCCAACGTTGTAGCAGATGTATTGAGCAGGAAAGCCGAAGTTTACTTCCTGACGGCATAACCCGAGTTATTGGCGGATCTTCAGAATATGGGAATTGAAGTGGTTCTTCCTACCAACGTGGCGTTGATGGCCAGTCTACAGGTTCAGTCCAACATAGTTGAGAGGATCCGGATGGCGCAATCTACAGATTCCAAGCTTCAGCGACTCAGGACAGAATATGAGACAGGAAGAAGGCCAGAGTTGTGATTTCATGAAGATGGTACACTTCGATATGGCACTCGTCTTTGTATACCCAGTGGAGATATCAGACAGGAGATCATATCAGAAGCTCACAGTTCATAGTATTCTATTCATCCCGGTGGCACGAAGATGTATAGAGATATTCGTCAGCATTTCTGGTAGAATGGCATGAAGAGGGAGATAGCCCGATTTGTCTCTCGATGTTTGGTTTGCCAGCAGGTTAAAGCTGAACATCAGAGGCCCGCTGGACTTCTTCAGCCCTTGTCGATTCCAGAATGGAAGTGGGAGCATGTGACCATGGATTTTGTGACTGGATTGCCTAGATCCCCAGCGGGTAGAGATGCTATTTGGGTTATAGTCGACAGGCTCACGAAGGTGGCTCATTTTCTCCCATTCAGAGTTGGTCAGTCGACAGCTCAGCTAGCGGAGATGTACCTCAGGCAGGTTGTCAAGCTTCACGGTGTGCCAGTCAGCATTACCTCGGACAGGGATTTAAGATTCACGTCACACTTTTGGCGTAGCCTGCAAGAGAGTTTGGGAACTCGTCTCCAGTTCAGTTCCGCATATCATCCGCAGATAGATAGTCAGTCGGAGCGTACAATCCAGACTCTTGAAGACATGTTGAGGTCTTGTACCCTTGACTTCGGTGGTTTATGGGAACATCACCTGCACCTGGTAGAGTTCTCGTACAACAACAGTTTCTAGGCCAGCATCCAGATGTCACCGTTTGAGGCACTGTATGGTAGAAAGTGCAGATCCCCGTTAGCATAGGACGATGTCGGAGAGAGGCAGATGCTCGGTCCAGAAATGATTGCCCAGACAGTTGAAGTAGTCAGAAAAGTCAAGCATCATCTTCGAGTTGCCCAAGATCGCCAGCGACATTGGGCCAATGCCCATCGGCGTCCCTTAGAGTTTGCTATCGGCGACCATGTATTCCTTAGGATCTCGCCTAACCGCAGCGTCATTCACTTTGGCGTGCGGGGAAAGCTTAGTCCTAGGTATATAGGGCCGTTCGATATCCTGGAGCGAGTAGGAGATGTATCCTATCGTCTTACTCTTCCGCCGTCGCTAAGTGAGGTACATGATGTATTCTATGTGTCCCAATTACGACGGTACATCCCAGACCCGAGCCATATCCTAGACCATTCGGAATTGGTTGTTGGTACCAACCTTTCGTATGAGGAGAGGCCCGTATCTATATTGGACCGGAGAGAGAAGATACTCAAGAACAAGACTATTAGCTTAGTCCGTGTTGCTTGGGGTCTTCACTCTCTAGGTGAGTCAACGTGGGAGCGTGAGGACGACATCCGATCGCGATATCCCGATTTGTTTGACTCGTAAGGTATAATATCTTCCTTATGCCTTATGCTTCCCATCCCTTGCTTGCATGTATGATTGTATGATTGAACTGCTTAGTGTAGTTGTTGGTGCTTAATGTAGCTTGCCGTGACAGTCTCTAGCTCCTTGATTAAATTCTGAGGACGAAATTCTTTTAAGGTGGGTAGAGTTGTCACCCCCGTTTCCCGTATTTCGTATTCATGCTCGTAGTTGGATTTTGGCATGTATTTTATTTTTCTTGACTTGCGGAATTTTAGGTTTCCCGTATTTTGGGTTTCGGCTCGGCTCGGTTTTAATTGGTTTGGTTTGGTTTAATATGCAAAGGAACACCTTTGCTATACTCCACCCTAATTCCACCACAACCACCCTCATTAAATCCTCCACCTAACTTTCTCTCTCTTCCATAATTTTTATTAATTTCTCCATCTTCTTCTTCCTCCTTCCTCCACCAACACAATAGGCAAGTGCACCTTGCCATAAAACAAGAACCAATTTTGATTTGTCCATTAGATAGATTAGCCCTCTAGAAACAACATTAGAACTTGTCATTTTTGATTTTGGTCCATGGATTTCCATAGATCTAAGTTTTCCCTATTTTTGGATTTACATGGTTTTGATCTATTTAAGTTGGATTTTTGTGGGTTTTGATGTTCCTATGTTGGGGAGAATCAAATTTCACCCAAGATAGAACTTTACAAATCCGGATTTGGAGTTGTGATGGCCAAGTTGTGATATTTTGAAGTTTTGAAGCCATGGGTGTTCTTCCTCTTAGCAAGAGGAAAAAGAAGACTCCTTCCCCCCGTGTGCGCTCTTTAGCGTTCTGCTGGCCCGCGCGCCTCGCCGCCTTGCGCCCCGCGCGCTTGGCTGTATTGCGCTGCCCCCGCGCCGCGCCCTTTGGCACTGGCCGCTGAAACCATTGGTGCACGCGCTCTTTAGCGCGCTGCTGTCCCTCCCGATTACGCCCGGCCCGCGCCCTGCGCACTTGGTCGCGCCCCCGGCGCACTTGGTGCCTAGCGCGCCCGGCCTGCTGCGCCCTTCCTCCCCGCGCAGTTTGCTCCCGCGACCCTCTTGCGCGCCCTAGCGGCTGCGCCCCCTGCGCACCCTAGTGGCTGCGCCCCCCTGCGCACCCTAGTGGCTGCACGCCCTAGCGGCTGCCCCCCTGCGCACCCTAGTGGCTGCGCCCCCCAGCGCACCCTAGTGGCTGTGCCCCCTTGCGCCCCCTAGCGGCTGCGCCCCTTGCGCACCCTAGTGGCTGCGCCCCCTGCGCACCCTAGTGGCAGCGCCCTGCGCCCCCTAGCCCGAGCCCTTGCCCGACGCCCTTTGGGCTGCCTCTTGACCTAGCACACCTTGTGCCATGGTGTCCTTTGGTTTTCCCTTGGTCTTTGCCTTCTCTTGTTGATTTGTGTTTTCTGAGATTTCTTGCCTACAGCACGACTTGACTTGACCCGACCCGCCTTGACACGATTTTCTGTGTTTTTAATTATGGCTAGCATTTTCTGATCTTGGCAGTAACTTGTTGGATGCTTGTAACTTGTGGCTTTTAACTTGTAACCCGCACTTGTAACTTGATTTACTTGATAACTTGATAGTGGCCCGCCGTGGCGCACTCCTGACTTGACTTGACTTGGTAACCTGATAACTTAATGCTGTTACGACAGCTAGCTTAACTTAACTTAACTTGACTTGCCCCTGACACCGTGGGTGTTCTTTTTTGTTGTTTGTGCAAATCCACTTGTCTTGTCTTGTCTTGCATCATGTCTAGGACGTGACTCCCTGGGCACCACGGCCAGGGACTCATACTGAATTGGATTAGGCTAATGATTAGATCAAACTAGAACATAGAGAATTTCCAGTCACAAGCAATTCTCGTTATCTGGGTGCTTTAATGGACTTGTAGCTTGCCGACGAGTAGAGCACATTTCCAGCACACTGTTATGTGTTGCACCCTCTAAGTCACCTAAGGGTATATCGTCTCCAGGGCGATGTACCCAATCATACTCTCAACCCGCGGAAGGATAACTAGATAGTCTGCAGGGCTTGGGACTGGGAAATTCTCATTTGCATCTTGCTAGTAACTAGGCTTGTGATAACCCTAGTTAGTTAAGTAGTAAGCCGTAGTAATTGCTTTGCCGCTTGTGAATGGATGGTGTCTAGCCTGGTCCAAGTCTCGTCTAAGTCCCTGTACCTGGTACTCCTGTACATGATTGTTTTACTTGTTCTTAATAATAAATAGATAGAGACATAGTGCTATTCAGGCGAAGGGTTACAACCCCGGTCCTTGTTTGGTTTACGGGTTGTAACCTGGCTCCCGAAATGGTTCCACGTTCCTAGTCGTTTATTGTCCTGTTGTACTCTTTATTACTTGTACTTTTCTTCTATTTTCTTATGTTCTGATATGCTGGCTTTTGTTCTTATTTCGTGGCCTCCTTTGTGGCACTTGTTCTTTTTAGGGTTTGATCCAGCTGATTTTGTGTGGCCAGATTTCGGAGCAGCACCCGAGGATCTACCGAACCTCCAGTCCGATGGTGGCGACTAGAAGGAACCCGGGCTACGAGTGAGTTTTCCCTTTTGTTCACTCACTCTATTGTAAATTATTCTTTTGAGGCGTTTAGCCGACGAGCACCTGTTAGCTCGATGCACATTTACTTACTATCTGCCTACGGGCTGTAAATATGATTAACAAATCCTAGGGTTGATCATGTATGACTTAACTCTTGCTAGTCCTCGTATTTTGTAGGACTAGCTTCATGATCAGCTGAATATGTAATATTTGGGACGCCTTTTATTGTATATTTGGTGGTCTAACATCTTGTAATTGTATTACTTGCTTGAGATTGAGACAATAGGCTTGACCATAAGAGACCGTTGGCTTGTAGTAAACCCTCATATCTAGACAGCCGTGACCGTATACCGAGGTGGATTCCATTTCAATATACGTAGCTGGCTATGTTCGCCCCCGCTCTCCAGTATTCTGGCTCTGGGGCGTGACACTCACTATTTTTCTATGTGAGTTGCCTGGTAGTTATCCTTAGTTCGTCTTGTTTTTTCTTCTTTATTTTCCTGTCTTATGATTCCTTCTAGTAGTTTCTAGTTGTTCTTGTGCCTTAGTTATCTTTCATGTCTTATCTTCCTTAGATGTTGGGTTGTGATTGAGTACATTTGTAGTTCATGGACCTTCTAGATGTAGTATATTTTTATTGGGTACTAGACAGCGTTCTATCGCCGATACTGCAGCGTAGGCTGGACGTGGCCTACGTACTCGTGCCCCTAATCAGGGTGCGGGTCGTGACACGTTTTTAGTGGTAGCCCATGCAGGTCAGTCTTTGCAATTAATGCGAAGTCGTGGTAGTACTTGAGCTTTTCTGTACTACTGCGAGCCTGCCCTAGGATTAAGGTTAAGTCGTGGAATATTTTAGGAATTTGGTACTCAGTCACATATTAGGAACTCTTGGTAGATTCCAGGGATGACCCCTGGGAATCTTATTTCAAACTTTTCGAAACTTTTTCCATTTGTTTCTGTCCGTCCTGATTTCCGAAACATCTGTCCGTTATCAACTTTATTCTTTCTTGGAATGAGTTTGTGGACCCCCGAGAGAAAGTATAAGTTGAACTTATCTATCTTCTGGGTTGAGACGAGAATATGATTTGCCAGTCTCATATCAGGTTGAGATTGTTTTAGATTATATTCCAATGATTTCCTTTTATCTTGACCTAGATAGTACCTTTGGACATCTCCTGAGAATTTTCTTCTAAACCCTATCTCAGAATATGTTTCCCCTAGTTTCCATTTACTTATCTTTGATTCGTTGTTGAATTTTAAATCTTGATGTTCGTCCGTTGTTGACTTCAATTTTGATTTTGTTTGAGATAAGTTTTTAAGGATTGAGTTAAGATATCCTAATAAACATATTTGATGGAGATGATAGGAACGGTAAATGTCTACTTTATTCATGGGGTTTAGAATTTATCGCAGCCATATTAGCTAGCATGATAGGGACATGGAGCCTGATTTTGGATATACTATCCTAGTTATAGAATTTAGATTCTCTTGCAGCCATACCGGTTGGCGTGGTAAAAAATCTAGATGACATGATTATAGGGTGTATACCTTAGTTATGGACTCTATCGTTTATTGCAGCTATGCTTACTAGCGTGGCGTAAATTTTGGCAGCATGGTTTTGGATAGACGTGTATGGTTATCAGGTCGTATCTTAAATTGATTCACTTCTTTTTGACCAAATGATGAGGAAAATTTATACCCTTATTTCTCGACTTATCATTCATTTCTTTTCTCATCGTATGATGATTTCCTCATCTTGCCATCATTTTCTTTGACTTGTTTAGCTATGTCTTGATTACACCAATCACCTATCTCATATCTACATTTGTCATCTACACTTGAAAACTCTGAAAATTTTAAAATTTTCATATCTCAATTGTTTCTTCAATTTCGATACTGTTAAGATTTTGATTCCCTTCTGTCCATGATCAATCAATTTTGGTCGTCTTGTTATTCGTGCCAAAGAGTCTTGGTTGCTAATTAGACTCTAAATGACTTCAAATTCCTTTATGAATTGGATTTTCATCCTTGGATGCTCGTGTCCCGCCTTCGTTGATCTTATTCTCCATCTTGTCCAAATTCTGATTTACTCGAAAGTTGATCAACTTAGATCGTGTCGAGACTAATTTCTTTATCGTGGTTGGATTTCAATGCTATTAACCCTCGTGCATTGACTTCCGATTTTGATTATGTTTGGATTTTGGACACACATGTCTAAACCCTTTTCGACCTTGATTTCATTTCCTGATTACATCCAAATTCCTTGTGATTAGTCGTGCCTAGATGACTTTGCATGACTAAGACAACTTGGGATTTCCTTGACCGTGATTTTAACGATCATAACTATATATTTTATCTTGCCTCAGACTCGTGCCTAAATTTTTTGACTTTCAATCACGACTAACTAGTGTGACTACGAAATTATTCGTGTTAGAATTGAACATGTTTGACTTTCTACCGTGCCTAATTGACTTGGGTTCCTTCCTAAATTGTGCTTTTAAGACCTTGATTTTGAATTCATGCTTTATCGTCTTTCACAACTGAACTTGGATATTGATCGTGCTTATGTGACCTATAATCTGATTTCTATCAAATCTAACTCTCAATCGTGCTATACTCAAATTTTTCTCTCCATTTGCTTCTCTCAGCCTTATTTTAGATCATGACTATTCGACTTTGATTTTCATGACCTTGATAATCTTAATCCTCAAATCGTGCTAAAAATCTTGAACCCTAATCGACTTTGTCGAAATAGATCTCCTTCGTACTTGAATTTTGATTCTCTAGTTGCTCGTGCTCAGGTTTCATTCCTGATCATGATTAGATTTTTGATTTTTCTCGTTCTATTCTAAATCGTTCCTAAGTGGTTAATCATCACAAATTTTTAATGCGTCTGAGTCTTGATTTCACTCATGACCAGATGGGTAATCCTTGATCAATGTTTGTGCTAAACATCAGATTATTCCTAACAATGTCCAATCACGTCATTTTTACCTTGATCGTGCCTATGTATAATCCTAAATCTAATTTCATCGAGTTGAAATCCTGTTAATCAATTTTTGACTTGATTGTAATCGGATGAAGCTCAAGTTTTGATTTCGTTGTCATACCTCTATCGTGCCAAGTGAACTTAGACTATTTCCAATTTTAATCACGTTCGAACTTGGATCGTATTTCATGATTTTATTAATCATACTCCTTAATCTTTGATCGGGCCTATAAGACCTTGATTTCGATTTAGTTTGTGTCTGAAATTTTATCTCAACCATGCCAAATCTCGTTTTGGTCTTGGTTAGCTTTTCATCTTGATCGGGACTGTACGACTTTCAGGTTGATTTTTCCATCAACCTCAGCCATACAAATCACCCCGTACTTGAACTTCATTTATATCTTCGATTCTCCTAATCGTCTCTAAAATTGTGCGCCAATGACTTGACTTAATTTCTAAATCGTGCATATATAATTTTGCTCGTATCATGATTCAATCGTGCCAAAATCCATCATCGTGCCTGAACAATTTTAAATTGATTATCTTGATCGTGCAAAACTCGTCATTCTTGGATCGTGCCTAAAATATTGCCTATACCTTCTATTATATTTTAACCCCACTACCAACCTTTAATTTCGAGGACGAAATTTTTATAAGGTGGGTAGGATGTAAGCCCCCTGAATTTTCGGGATATATTTTCGAATTTTCTAAATGAATTAATTTCAATAATTTATTTGATTTAATTAATTTTGATCATTAAATGCTCTTTACCGTGACTTGGATTTCTAGAGCATCAGGGATGCCAGTCTCTGGAAACTTTCTTCTTGAAGTATGTAGTAGACGAGATTATCTTCATGTTGATATATCGTGTCCCACTCGAACTTGTTTTCTTGTGCTCCATTTGCTTCGTGCAACTTTCGGGTCAAATTAGACCAATTTATCGTCTGTCGTAATTTGTGACTTAACTTCCAACTTAATTTCCGAGCCCGACATCGGTCCAATCCAGTCGATCCAATATATGGCCCTGGCCTGTTTTGAGCCTACTATGCACGTGCTACTTGCGTGCCACCAAATTGATCTTCCTTGTGCTCTCATTTCATCTATGATTTTAATTGATTTAAATTTGTGATTTTAATTAAATCTTGGCCCCAAGCTTGTCCAAACTTGACCGAACCTGATCCAACGCCCAACCAGATTTTATGTGATCCCTATCATGACTATCCAAACACCCCACATAATTTTTCTCTTTTTCCTATTTTAAAATATCTCTCTTTCTCTCTCTACTTTACAAATATCTCATTTTTATCACTCTTATATATATATATATGGAAGCGGATCAAGGCCCCGCCCGCGGAGCCCCGTCGAAGCCCCGCCCCCCCTGCACCATCGGATCGCGCGGGGCCCACGTGGGGCCCGCCCCCGCCCGCGCGATCCAACGGCTAAGGGGGAGCAGGGCTTCGGCGGGGCTCCGCGGGCGGGGCTCCCGATCCGCTCCCTATATATATATATATATATATATATATATATATATATATATATATATATATTAATATATAAAAATATATATATATATATATATATATATATATATATATATAATAAACTCTCTTTCTCTCTCCTTAAATAACACCTACACACACACCTCACCCTCCTTTACAGCTCACACACCCCCGCTCTCTCTAACCGACCTCTCTCTCTAATATCTCTCTCTCTTTCTATATATAACATATATATACACACACACACACACAAAATCTTACCCTCTCTCCCTCTCTCTCAACAGCCACCTCCCTCCTTCCTCCTCCCTCCATGGCCGACATCCTTTCCCCCTCCATTCTTCTTCTTCTTCCACACCAACACCATGATCTACACCACGATCATCACCCTCACCCACACCATCACCACCACTAACGACACCACCACCATCATTTACATATTATTACCATCATCATCTAACACCACCACAACCACCATGCACCACCTCCACCGTCGGGAAACCACCACCATGCACCACCTCCACCGTCGGAAAACCCCCTCCCCCCGTGGCCAGCAGAGCAGCAGTGCAGCAACAACACGCTAGCAGCCGCACGCGCACGGCAGTCGCGTGCCGCCGCGACAGTCGCCGTCGCTGGCGAGCCCCCTAGCTGTGCGTGGGCCGGGAGCACCTTTCCGTGGCGGCCACCGTCCTCCGGGATGTGCCGCCTAGGCGTTTCGTGCGTTTAGCATGGGTTTCCGTCGGCGCGAGCTCGGAATGGATCCAGAAATGGCGTTCCCTCGCAGCAACTTCGTACACATTTTTTGAGAAATCCGACAGTTGGATCGGCGATTTCTTTGCTCCATCTCAATCTCGGTATATAGATGTCACGCCCCGCTCCCGTAGGAGCGATCGTCCTCGCTAAGGCGTGATGCCGCACGGGCCTAGGTTGCGCCCGTGCAAGGCCAAGTCCAGAAACGGCCGATTTGAGTTCTAGGCCACAGAGTCGCACAGAGTGTCCCCATTTGCAGCGGAATATAAATGAACACAATTGAAGCGAAACCAAATTCTTTATTGATATTCAACAAGTTTACAAGCGGCGCTAGGCCGATATTACAAGTCGCTCAAGCTCTCTCTCTCTCTGAAACATAAAAGGCGTGCCAAATGGCTTACAACATGGAAGGATACATGGCGATGTTCCGATACATTATGTCCTGTATAGGGTGCTTCAGCTTCTTGCAACGTTCCAAGGCCCCAGAGTTGGCTCCGTGCCTTGACACGTTCGACGGAAGCTCCGCACCCGCCGGCGTCTCCTGCTATCCTGCAAGCATACTGTGGGGTTATCAGTACATTGTTATGCACTGGTGGGGAGGCTGGCTCGCCCACAATGCCATCATTACCAAACACGTTCTATAATCTTTTGTGCATCTCTATCATTCATTGTCTTTCTAATCTTGCCTTAGGATCAATTTCATGGCATATTGCATAGCCTATCTCGTGTTACCGAACTCGAGTGTCGCATGGAAATACATGTACGACTTACCCATACTTACCGTCCGGCCTTCCCTGTTCAAGGTAAACCAAGTTAAACCACGATTCATGAATAATAACATAACGCGATTCATGCACGCATTCAATATCAAGTGTGTGTCCATGTCTCGGGATTCTAGCACGTCGGGGGCATGTTCTAACACGTCGTAGGCACGTTTTTAGAGTGTTACAATTCAAGCATGTTTCGGGTATTTCGTTCAAGCATGTTCAGGAGTGTTACATATCGAGCATGTTCAGCAGGTTACATTTCAAGCATGTTCTGGCATGTTATATTTCGAGCATGTTCATGTTCAGGATGTTACTTTGCAAGCATGTTCAAGAGTGTTATATTTTGGGCATGTTCAGGAGACACTTGTTCATTTAACTTAGATTACTTTGATTTCAATGCAAGAACTTGCACGTGGATTGCCACCAGCATAGTCCACTTAATCTACATGCACGGGTCGCTGGCTTTACAAGCCATTTAGGACATTCCCCTGTGGCAATTCTCAACTTAGCGTAGGGTGATGGCTGGTACACCCCGTTAAGTCTCTTGAATATACCCTCCTACTTACGTCTCTTGGTGCCCAAGCCCGCACCCAAGCAGCCCGTAAGCGCCGTTGATTCTGCCTAGGCCGGCCACGGTTTACCCCCCCAACGCCCGTGCCGCAGAATCCTTCCACACGACGGCCACGGTATTCCCCCCCATCGCCCGTGCCGTTTGTCCACGACCATTTCGTATTGTCTTGTCATTTTAACTTAGCGGCTATCTTCGAGCCGTAGGCTAACCCTTAGCCATAATGCGTTAACGACCAGGTTGGCGTCCGTACAGCGCGGGTAGCAAGCCCCGTTGCACGTGTCCGTCATACCTGTCGCTAGCGTCTTCCATGTCTTATTTTTCATGCCATAATGCGTTAACGACCAGGTTGGCGTCCGTACAGCGCGGGTAGCGAGCCCCGTTGCACGTGCCCGTCACACCTGTCGCTAGCGTCTTATCTTTCATGTATTCTTTCTTTTCATGTTATTCTTTCACTTGTTCGTATGTTCATAGAGTCATTCATGTGTTTGTTCATTCATTCGTTGATTCATTCATTCATGCATTACGCAACTCCCAGTGTGGGAGTCGCCCTGGCGACCCATCGGTCCCATAGCCTTTCAATGTTGCTAAACTCTACTCGGAGCGACTATGTTGATAGTCTTTCCGTTTCATTGTTGTAAACCATTCATTGTTTCATTGTTTGAACGTATAAGGGACATGAACGTGAGCTTGTGCCGTAGCACGAGCGTAGAGCGTGGTGCGAGCGTTTCTATAATTGCCGAGTTCTTTTCCATGTTCTAAACAAGCATGCAAGATGGGATTATTCCCTTAGCTAGGTGCGTTGAATCATTTATTAACATGCATGGTGTTGTCGCCTAGCGATTCTCGTGATAGTGTCCGCATTGTTATGTGTCTAGGCTAAGCACAGACGGGTTCATCGGAGCCACCCACCTTAGCGATGTTCGCATCGGCCGAGCGATCCTCCGAGCGCGCCTTCGATAGTCTAAGTCTGGATTCATCTTGTCGGGCCAATGCAAGCCTTGCATCGATTCGCATCGATACTTCATCGGGTCGAAGCAACTCTTCGGGTCGACGGCTCGTTTGAGTCGTTGCACTTGCCGTTTGAAATCGGCGTTCCTTCTAGGGCGGAGCGGGTCACTACATAATACACCACTCAAAATAAGTCTCGTCCTCGAGACTTTCTGAGTGCAGGTCATCCTACCGTTCCTTAACTCGGATCGTATGCGCACCTTAGGCAATTTCCTATCGAATGGTTTTATCGTTCGACGGCATCGAACAGTACTTGATATATTTCTAAGTCCCGTGTCGCACGCGTTGGGTCGATTTTATCGAATAGCCTTTCATTCATTTTAGAGTTGATTGTACTTATTCAATTCGAGCATTTCTTCGTCTTGGTTGCCATTTCGACATGTCATGGAACTGGAATGGCTGCACGAGGCACGTTGTAAGTCATCAAATGCGAGGGTCGCAGGCTAAGGCAAATTCACTTTTCATTCATCTCGGTCATCGAGATGACCCGACTCGCTTCTCAAGCGTTCTCGTTCATGAAATCAGTATGATTTCTTCTTAGCGGGGTCGACCAGTCAAGTAAATTCTCGTCCAATTCAAGACCAAGTATTGCACTATCGTCGAGCATAACTTCCTATCAATGCTTCACTTCGTTATACCAACTTTTACTAGCACGATTTCACGCTCACGACACTTGTTTACTCCCCAAGTCGTGCTAGAACTCATCGTATCACTTGGCCGGATCGTGCACGCATTTCAGGCGTCCCCAAAATACCTGCATTCAGCCTAGCTGCATGATAGAGAATTTGTCATTCTCACTCGAGTCGCAGCGTGCACATACCCAGGCGTCCCTGAAATATATGCATGTCAGCCGAGTCTCGTGAGTAGGGTTTCCTACATTCGTGGTTCATGCTATCCATCCATGCCAATCCTCAAGATCAATCTTTTGATTGCTAACACATGAAATAGGGGCGTCTCGCCTAACCGCTAGGCCATCTTTTCGAGGCTAAGTCAATGTCGGGATTGGAATCATAGTTCCCCAACAATAATGCCAACACTGACCCCAATCCTAGGGTCAAACCAAAGTCGGTAGTACGGGATTTTCTACCCAAGCTCGCGTCACTCAGATTTCTAAACATCGAGCACGATCACCTATTCTCGATACGCGGATTGGACCTACTCAATCCTCAAACTTCATCATTCAAGCACACCGAATCATTCTCAAGTCATCTTCGCGTCAAACCACAAGTCGAAGCAGTCGTATTGCCACGCCGTGCAAGTTTGATCACCCCCGCTGGATGAATCACCATACCAGCGCTCACGCGGAGTGATCGCCCTAATCGGCGCGACGCATGTGCGAGGCTGGAGTTGCGCTCGCATAAGACAAGAATGTCGACGTTGGGGTTATCGTCGAAGTAAATCCAAGCATTTCATTTCATCCAAGTCAAGATTTCAATTCGACAGTCCGACCGTCATTCATTCAACCAGAAATCCTCGAGTCACGTCTATATTTTCCTTGACACGTTTTAATACCCCGAGTATAGCATCCAACGGAACAATGACATTTGCACGATCGTCATTCGCCGAGTCAGAGTACCCCCGAGTTATCGCATATCGATCTTTGATACGCCTCAATACCATCGACGATATGCGTAACCTGACGATCTTCCTTTGCAACCAATTTCGAGTCATGCGACGATGCCGTTGTCCGAGTTGGATATTCCACCATTTCTCCCGATACTCAAGATCAAGTTCAGTCGCTTTTCCTCAAAGCTCGTTTCAAGATCGTTATTCAAAACTCAAGTCACATTTCATTTGCATCAATTCGACATCGTACGCACGTTCCTCTAAGTTTCCTCGATCAAGACCATCTATTTTTATCCATCGTTTCGAATCATTTCTAACACGCGTTACCCATTCACAAGTTGTCCGAACGATATCTCGTTCGGGACACACGAAGTCACGATCAAATAAGCGTGACGCGTTCTAAGGCTTTGCGCGATCGCATTGCCTCGCCGACGTACTCGTTGTGTTTCGTAATCCTCAAGTTTCGCTCGAATGATTTCTAAGAACATCCATACACCACTCGAATTCGAGCCACTCGTCTAGTCGTCGACACTCATTCTTATTCTTCTTCGAACCTATCACATACACCACTCGGGTTCAAGCCATACGGTCTAATCCTCAATCACGTTCGCACCATGCACTAAGATATCCTTCAGATTCGTTCGACGAATCTCTAGCGTACTCGCTTACGTCGTCTCGACGTACTAAGTCGTTCACACGAGTCCTCAAAATCCAAGTCAATCATTCGCGTACGCCTAAGCGTTAGTTGATAGCATTCCTATCGATATACACTCTAAGTGTATCTCCGTTCCCGACCGAGCGGTACTTGATATCGCTCGCAACTCGATTGCACCAGAAGTCAAGGTGCACGACACACGGACTAAGTTGTGCCGCATAACCATCTCGTGCGGACTATATTTGAATTTGCACGCTCACTTGCTAGGTCGATGCAAGACTAGTCAGGCATGCACGCTACAGGTTAACTTAACATATGTTCTCTATCGAGTCAAGTCTAACATAGTTCGACATTGTTAGCGTAAAGTTATTCAAGCGAGCCTTGTGTTTGCTAACTTCTAGCAATTTAGTCTTCCTTCGACTCAAGTCTGTCGGGGTTTGGCACAAAGGCCTTCGCCTATCGATCCCGTTCAACCGAGTACTTGTACGAGCTTTTGAAAGTATTAGACTTATTGTATGGAACATCCCAAGGCACAACGAGAGAGAGCGTACACTTCCTTATTTCCAACGAGCTTTCAAAACTGAGAATTCGATGTGAAGTCCAAGGACGTAAAGCCGTGCTCTGATACCAAACTGTCACGCCCCGCTCCCGTAGGAGCGATCGTCCTCGCTAAGGCGTGATGCCGCACGGGCCTAGGTTGCGCCCGTGCAAGGCCAAGTCCAGAAACGGCCGATTTGAGTTCTAGGCCACAGAGTCGCACAGAGTGTCCCCATTTGCAGCGGAATATAAATGAACACAATTGAAGCGAAACCAAATTCTTTATTGATATTCAACAAGTTTACAAGCGGCGCTAGGCCGATATTACAAGTCGCTCAAGCTCTCTCTCTCTCTGAAACATAAAAGGCGTGCCAAATGGCTTACAACATGGAAGGATACATGGCGATGTTCCGATACATTATGTCCTGTATAGGGTGCTTCAGCTTCTTGCAACGTTCCAAGGCCCCAGAGTTGGCTCCGTGCCTTGACACGTTCGACGGAAGCTCCGCACCCGCCGGCGTCTCCTGCTATCCTGCAAGCATACTGTGGGGTTATCAGTACATTGTTATGCACTGGTGGGGAGGCTGGCTCGCCCACAATGCCATCATTACCAAACACGTTCTATAATCTTTTGTGCATCTCTATCATTCATTGTCTTTCTAATCTTGCCTTAGGATCAATTTCATGGCATATTGCATAGCCTATCTCGTGTTACCGAACTCGAGTGTCGCATGGAAATACATGTACGACTTACCCATACTTACCGTCCGGCCTTCCCTGTTCAAGGTAAACCAAGTTAAACCACGATTCATGAATAATAACATAACACGATTCATGCACGCATTCAATATCAAGTGTGTGTCCATGTCTCGGGATTCTAGCACGTCGGGGGCATGTTCTAACACGTCGTAGGCACGTTTTTAGAGTGTTACAATTCAAGCATGTTTCGGGTATTTCGTTCAAGCATGTTCAGGAGTGTTACATATCGAGCATGTTCAGCAGGTTACATTTCAAGCATGTTCTGGCATGTTATATTTCGAGCATGTTCATGTTCAGGATGTTACTTTGCAAGCATGTTCAAGAGTGTTATATTTTGGGCATGTTCAGGAGATACTTGTTCATTTAACTTAGATTACTTTGATTTCAATGCAAGAACTTGCACGTGGATTGCCACCAGCATAGTCCACTTAATCTACATGCACGGGTCGCTGGCTTTACAAGCCATTTAGGACATTCCCCTGTGGCAATTCTCAACTTAGCGTAGGGTGATGGCTGGTACACCCCGTTAAGTCTCTTGAATATACCCTCCTACTTACGTCTCTTGGTGCCCAAGCCCGCACCCAAGCAGCCCGTAAGCGCCGTTGATTCTGCCTAGGCCGGCCACGGTTTACCCCCCCAACGCCCGTGCCGCAGAATCCTTCCACACGACGGCCACGGTATTCCCCCCCATCGCCCGTGCCGTTTGTCCACGACCATTTCGTATTGTCTTGTCATTTTAACTTAGCGGCTATCTTCGAGCCGTAGGCTAACCCTTAGCCATAATGCGTTAACGACCAGGTTGGCGTCCGTACAGCGCGGGTAGCAAGCCCCGTTGCACGTGTCCGTCATACCTGTCGCTAGCGTCTTCCATGTCTTATTTTTCATGCCATAATGCGTTAACGACCAGGTTGGCGTCCGTACAGCGCGGGTAGCGAGCCCCATTGCACGTGCCCGTCACACCTGTCGCTAGCGTCTTATCTTTCATGTATTCTTTCTTTTCATGTTATTCTTTCACTTGTTCGTATGTTCATAGAGTCATTCATGTGTTTGTTCATTCATTCGTTGATTCATTCATTCATGCATTACGCAACTCCCAGTGTGGGAGTCGCCCTGGCGACCCATCGGTCCCATAGCCTTTCAATGTTGCTAAACTCTACTCGGAGCGACTATGTTGATAGTCTTTCCGTTTCATTGTTGTAAACCATTCATTGTTTCATTGTTTGAACGTATAAGGGACATGAACGTGAGCTTGTGCCGTAGCACGAGCGTAGAGCGTGGTGCGAGCGTTTCTATAATTGCCGAGTTCTTTTCCATGTTCTAAACAAGCATGCAAGATGGGATTATTCCCTTAGCTAGGTGCGTTGAATCATTTATTAACATGCATGGTGTTGTCGCCTAGCGATTCTCGTGATAGTGTCCGCATTGTTATGTGTCTAGGCTAAGCACAGACGGGTTCATCGGAGCCACCCACCTTAGCGATGTTCGCATCGGCCGAGCGATCCTCCGAGCGCGCCTTCGATAGTCTAAGTCTGGATTCATCTTGTCGGGCCAATGCAAGCCTTGCATCGATTCGCATCGATACTTCATCGGGTCGAAGCAACTCTTCGGGTCGACGGCTCGTTTGAGTCGTTGCACTTGCCGTTTGAAATCGGCGTTCCTTCTAGGGCAGAGCGGGTCACTACAATAGATCTTCACCCTCCACAATTTTCGTCCGTTAATTTTGTCGTTTGATACATCAAAACAGGCCACCAAGTTGACCGTTTAAATTGTGTTATTTTTGGACAATTTCTTGGAGCCAACTTCGCGGGATCGTATCTTCATTGTCGCAGCTCCATCTGGCGTGCCAGTGGTTCCTATGCGCAGCTGGTATAACCCTCTTCCTACCCCTTAAGTTTCGTTTTATTGTGAGCACGTTTGATTGGTTGAATTCGACGCCAAAGTTGGCCGTCCGAATTCGTAATTTTCAACTTGTAAAATTCTATTTTTGAACCCGAGACTCCGAATTCAATTTCTGACACCACCAGTAGACTCGTGGCATCGTTCTGGCACGTTTTCATATAAAGTTTGTTAGATTTGGAGGACGTGGGCCCTAGCACATTTTTTGGTGTAAAGTACGCCCCACAATCCGGATCGACGGGACTTTTTGACGCCAGCTTATCGGAATCCAATTCTAGATATACTGTTGAATTCATATCGTCATTCTAGACTCGTTGACATATAATTTGCTAGGTTTTTGTGGACATTGGTTCCGGCATGCATTTCGGTGCAAGTCGGATACCAATATCCAAGTCAACGGATCATTTTGAGATCGGCTCATCGGAATCCAATTCTGGATATACCGTTGAGTTCGTATCATCATTCTGTATTCGTGGACATATAATTTGCTAGGTTTTAGTTGACATTGGTTCCGGCACGTATTTCGGTGCAAGTCGGATACCAATATCCGGTCAACGGGTCATTTTGAGATCGGCTCATCGAAATTCAATTCTGGATATACCGTTGAGTTCGTATCGTCATTCTGAATTCGTGGACATATAATTTGTTAGGTTTAGTGCACTTTTATTCCGATATATTTTTTGGTACAAAGTGGGTCCGACACGGACACCGTTTTGACCCAAAATTATCTTTTTGTCCCTGTGTCCAAATTGGACTTATGGATAGGCTATCCTAGCTAATTTGACCATTCTGGACACGTTGGTGATGGTTGTTTCACCATCCGACAACACTTGTAGATTTTTCACCCTATTATTATAATTTTTCTCCTTTTGTTGTATTTTGAGATCCATCGATTCCAGTGATTT
This sequence comes from Iris pallida, assembly GCA_029216955.1. Taxonomy (NCBI): domain Eukaryota; kingdom Viridiplantae; phylum Streptophyta; class Magnoliopsida; order Asparagales; family Iridaceae; genus Iris; species Iris pallida. Next base: position 3,630,437 of record JANAVB010010799.1, read on the forward strand.
TACCATCACTGAAATTGATATATTGACCATGTAGATATTTATAGAGACTAGCTTTGACCCTGTTTGACCATGGTTGACTACTTTGACTGAACGACGAAGTAGAGTCAACATTTGACCTAGGTTAGACTAGTTTTGACCTTGGTTGACAACGGTTGACTATTTTGACAAAAGTCAACCGTAGCCTAAAATTGACTAGAACTTGACTGAAGTTGACCAGTTGACCCAAAGTCAACTGTAGGTCAATGTTGGTCAAGTTTGACCCGAGTTGACCAGTTGACCAAAAGTCAACTGTAAGTCAACCCTTGACTTAGATTGACCTAGTTTGACTTGCTTGACTTGCCTTGGTCTAGTTTGACTTTGTTTGACCTAGTTTGACTTAGTTGACTGAGTCTGACCTAGATTACGTAGCTTATACTATAGAATCAAGCCTAACACTGTTGAACCCTAATTAGCTTATATATATGTCTTATCTTTAGGTCTGTGGCATCACTCTGAGCATCGACCCCATTTGACAGCTCAGGACCGCAGGCGAGTACATTCTCTGATAGTAGTTCCTTGTCTTGATATTTTCTGTATCCGATTCAGTTATAGTATTTTACTTGATTCTCGGCACGATGGTACACGGACTAGTATATACCGGATTTCTGTCATAAGATGTCATTCTTGGATTTTCTTGGGATACTGGTACTTGCTCAATCTTGTTCTTGTACTTGTATTGACACCGATTCCTGAGAAGGAGTAGCTACCTTCTTAGGAAATCTCGTGCCATGACGTGCTATGTCCGGATCCGTATACTATTCGAGGAATGGAGAATTTTATAGATAGTGTGATCAATGCCCATCTTGAGTTACTACTTGTATCATAGCTATACCCTCACCTTACGATGGGTATAGCCTGACCTGTGCTACTACTTGCTCCATAGCTTGCCATCCCGGCCGGGACGAGTCCACGTACTTGTAGCCGGTCGGCTGGAAGCCTGATCTTGACCCATACTGATCACATTATGCTATAATATTTGAGACACATTTTACATTTATTACATCAGTTACATATTACAGTTCAGCTTACTTTCCCTGCGTGATTCACCTTGACATGATTTCCAGTTTATATATCCTATTTTACTTACAGTCTTGATATATCATCTTGTATTCTATTATGATTGTCTCTTACCGCATTTGTCAATACTATGAAACTGTTGTTAGTTTATGTACTCGTTCCATTCTGACTGGATATGTTGACAATATTTTAGGAGTTGTTATGCCATTATTGGACTTCATGATGTTACTAGCTGGGGTGGATCTCACTATTCTTCTATGTGAGTTGCCTGGTAGTTATCCTTAGTTTGTCTTGTTTTTCCTTCTTTATTTTTCTGTCTTATGATTCCTTCAAGTAGTTTCTAGTTGTTCTTATGCTTTAGTTATCTTTCCTGTCTTATCTTCCTTAGATGTTGGATTGTGATTGAGTACATTTGTAGTTCATGGACCTTCTAGATGTAGTGTATTTTTATTGGGTACTAGACAGCGTTCTACCGCCGATACTGCGACGTAGGCTGGACGTGGCCCACGTACTCGTGCCCCTAATCAGGGTGCGGGTCGTGACAGTAGCAGCGGAACAACCACAACGATTTATCGTGTTCTAGGGTTAGGGTTTCAAAAATATGTGAGATCATGTTCGAAAAATTCATTCATGAACCCTAAAGTGATTCTAAACCTAATATTTATGTTTATGTTTTCTGATTTTGAGTATAAGTGGAAACTTTTTTTGGTAGCTGATCTTAGACAAATTTGGGGAAAAATTTGTGCTAAACATGATTGAGATAGGGGAATTTTTTTGGAGATAATTCTCGAAAAGAAAGGAAGAAAAATTTGGGAAAATTTTTGGACTAGGGTTTAATTCTATGACCTAGAAATGTTGGGAGAGAAGAAAAAAGTAGAGGGAGAGAAGAAAAGAGTTGAGGGAGAGAAAAAAAAGTAGATGGAGGGAGAGAGAAAAATTAGAAAAGTTGTCTTTTATACCTAATGTTGGGCTGCCCCCAAGTAAAAAAAACTGATGGCAAATTTGTAATATTTGCAAACATTTTTGGACTGTCCCCAAGTAAAATTGGTGGTGCCCTTAAAAAAACCAAAAATTGGAGTACACATTCCGAGTATATGGCAGCCAAACAACTTGTTCTCCACCCTTTGATTTAAAACTCAGAAAACTGAGTTTTAAATCGTATCCAAACGCACCTACAGTGTTTGCATCTGTTCCCAAGTATTCCATTTATTCTTGCAGTCTCAAGCTCATGATAACAGCTGCAAGAAGCAATTATTATCTAGTCAGAAGGACTATAAAAACCGTTCTCGCTATTGAAATTTTCTCAAATCTAACACGTATTTGGAAAGTTTTGTGGAAAGGAAAAAAAATTGAGGAAAAAAAAATGGAGGAAAATAAAATGAAAGTATTGCTTGGATGAACAAAATGTAGGAGAATGAAAAGTTTAAAAAATAACTTTTTGTTTGTTTGTGGATGGAGATATAATTACTATTTAGTCTTTGGTATCCCCAAATCATAATTTATTATTATCTTTTTTTTAAAGGTAGTAGAGTAAATTTTCTCATCTCTCTCCATTTTTCTTCCACTTTTGGGAGGAAAATTTTTTAGTGGGAGCCACATATTTTTTCCTCTCAAACTTTCCTCTTCTATTTTTCCTCCCCCTTCTCAAACACCATTAATTTTAATTTTCCTCCCATTTTTTTCTCTTAACTTTTTCTTTCCTCCCCAAACGGTACCTGAGGAGAGCATGAGAAAATGAGGACTTGCCTGGGACCAGATAGAGTGCCATGATTACACTCAATGTTCAACATGAATTCTCCTATAACAACAAAAAGATTAGCATATATAATGAAGGGTCCTTGAAATAAAACAAAAGAAAAAAGAGGTTTCATGTATAGTATTAGAGTCAAGTGGCTTTCAACTATGAGAAAAATTGTTATTAAATAATAGGAAATTTTATCAAATGTCCAAAAAACGAAAAAGTTTTATGAAAAATTCACCGCGCAATAACATTTCATCGTGTGTCCAGAATTAGCAAAAAATATATAAAGAGGGTTCCGAATGACCTTTTTGTCCTTCCTTCTAATTTATTGAAAACACCCACAAAACTACTCTTAAAAAAAATATTTCGATACTTCATCTTCTTCCATACGCTGCTCACTTTCGAATCTAGGTTTTCTCCTCAAAAATCTTCAAAAACTCGTCGGAAAATTTCGGAAAGACCGAGACAAACGGCAAAAGTGCTAAAACGGAGGTCCAAATATCATTTTTTTTGCGATTCTAAAATTTCGAAAGGCCGACAAACGATAAAATGGTTTATTTTAGGCTCCTCGAAGATACGCTTATTTTGCGACAAACCAGACCTCGTTTTGACCTTCCAGTCAAAAGTTATGGCCCTCCAAAGTTTCAACTGACCATAAAATGCAGGAGAATAGTCATTCTCCGTGTTAGAACACGAAGAATGTTAATTTCTGTCACGACCCGCACCCGCTTTTTGGGATACGAGTGCGTGCGCAAGCCAGCCGTATAGTAAATATACGTAAGCTGTAAAGTGCAGTAAGCCATGGCAACTAATCTCATCCACAAAATTAAAGATAAAACTTTTATAGAATCAAATAAGGATTTGTCATTTATACATGGAGGCAGTGATGCAGGATAAAGAGAATAATGTACGTGCATGTAAAATGAGAAAAATGTCACTAGCATGAACATAAGAAGCAGGTAAGCAATTATGAAAGGAAAAAAACTGCAATATAGAAAAATGCATGAAAATACTGTACAGTGGGTAAGGTATACTTGCCCGAAATTTGTCCAATTCGTACTGAGATTGCAGGTAATGAAGTCGTATCCAATCCTAGGCACATGCTACCATTTCTCAAGGAATCTACCAAAGTCCAAGTCATACAATCAATAATCAACACTGTGTATACATACACATATACATGTAAGTCGCCCTTAGAAGGTTTTGTTGGAATAGTTCTATTAAGGAAATAATTTTCTTGAAAAGTTATATGACCGAAAATAATAACAATATAGATATTTTAATTCACTAATTTATAGACATAAGTTCATATATAGGAATGATCATGTATATAAATATAAAGAATATTTGCGCAAAAGGCATATATGTAATAAGGTGTAAATATTTGTATAGAAATTCTTAAGGCATTTAAAAATCTTCATTTATATAAATATACCTATATCGACGTAGTTATATAACATGTGTAAGGAAGACTCATTTATAAATAAAATATTTGCTTATAAATAACTGTATGTACATAGCAATTATATATATATACCATATATGTTTGGTCAAAATATTTAAACTGTACCTATATTCACTCCAAATTATTTATTTAACATAAATATTTAATTAAACCTACAAGATATAGGCATGCTTTTATTTAGATACACAATATCATTATATATGTATGTATATGTATCACCAAAATTATGCATACATATAACATCATCCTAGTGAAAAATAATTTGCATATAACATTTATAATAATATATTTAGATTATGCACACATATATATATATGCAGCTAATACCATGAAGCCTTATTAAACACTTATGTTATTTCTAGCACTAATTAGATAACCACTATTTAAACATATATAATTACAATACTATAATATTAATCTCAAAATTCCATTAACAACTGCTTCCTACTTACATGTAATTAATATATAGTTGGAGGGGTTATATGAAAAATTACTTACCAAACAAACACTTCTTATGCATGCACAGCTGCACGTATTCTTATTCTTCCTCCTCTTTTTAAGAAAAGAACAACAACAGCAAACTTAAGCTCGGCTTGGGTTGGTCCGATCGGCATCGAGAGTCGGACAACATTTCTAGCATGCGGCGTGCAAGTGAGGACAACTCGTGCGGGGACATGTAGGCATGTGACGATTTTCACGACGTCTCCTGGTCGATTGGTTGCCCGTGGCGAGGTCAGTGAATAGATTTTCGTAGCTTCCAGTCGAGTCGTTGAGGGGTCGATGACGATGAAGGAGGGTGGGCGATCCACAGGGTCAACCATGGGAATCGGAGGTGCACAAGATGAAATATACCACGCATGGTGGAAAGATCGCCTCCGGCACGGCGAGACCGGTCATAACAAAGGCGCTGCCTTCGGGCAGTGGACACGAAGCCGAGTACTTGGGCCAATGTACTCCGGACGCACGGTCGGCGGAGAACAAGATGCTGCGAAAACCTTAGTGAAGACTTGGCAAGGTCATTGTTGTCGGCATGGATGACCTTGGTTCGACATCGTCTACAGCGTTGGCTGGTGGGACGATCGGCTAGAGGGACTGCTTGTCGGTTTGCCGAGTCGATGGCGGAAGCTTGCGTACGGGAGACGCTGGCGTGCGGATTGGGCCGCCATATGAGAAAAAATTGAGAGTTGAGAGAGATGAAGCTCCTCTCTCTTATATATATATATAATACAGTTAGAAGAGGTGAATAAGAGGAAAAGATAAAGATTGTAGATGACCAAAAAGATTTCAGGTGGTGACGTGTTCGGTGACAGAGAGAGGTGTTTGTTTGTAGTATAATATTGTGTTCTTGATTCATATGTGAACAGATGAGGCCAAGTTTAAATGGATAAAGATTACCCTTTGATTTTAAAGAGAGAGATAATAGAGTATAAATCTATGTTGTATACGTGGTGACAATAATTTCATCCTTAAGTATAAAATAAGATATTCATTGGAACAGATTTAGGGAAAGAGGTATTTGTATATATACTAGATTTGAGTTCACTCTAACTATTATCTTATTTATTTAAACCTTTAATTAAAACCACAGTATATATATATATATATATTAACTATCATATTAAAGAACATCTAAAATAAATAAACAAATATATTGGACAGGGGATTTACAATTTCGCATGAGGGTTGGCATTTTCCGTCTTAATTTACACGGAGAATGGTCATTCTCCGTGCTAAATTACACGGAGAAAGGCCATTCTCCGTCTTAATTTACACGGAGAATGGTCATTCTCCGTATAATTTAGCACGGAGAATGGTCATTCCAGTATTAAAACGCAGGAAAATGGTCATTCTCCGTGTTAGAAACACAGAGAATGGCCATTTTCAGTGTTAAAACGTTGGAGAATGACCATTCTCCATGTAATTTAGTACGGAGAATGGCATTATCCGTGCTAAATTACACGGAGAATGGTAAATTACACGGAGAATGGCCATTCTCCGTGTTAAATGACACGGATAATGGTCATTCAAATGTTAAAACACAGGAGATTAATGGCCATTCTCCGTGTTAGAAACACGGAGAATGCCATTCTCCGTGTTAGTAACACGGAGAATGGCATTCTCCGTGTTAATTTACACGGAGAATGACATTCTCCTTGTTAAAATGCAGGAGAACGACTATTTTTCGTGTTATATCGACGGAGAACAGTTGACAGAAACCTAATTTTTTTTATTTTTTTTGTTTTGTGGAAAGACCATTCTCCGTTTCTCCGTTTTGTTATATCGACGGAGAACAGTTAATTTACACGGAGAATGACCATTCTCCGTTTTATTTTTATTCTTCTTTCAAAACGATGCTAACTCTTATGGAAAAAAAGAAAAAGATCTTATATCCATAATTGACCTAATTGTCGAAGAAGAAGAAGAAGAATAAGAAGAAGAAGAAGAAGAAGAGCGATGATCGGAGTTCGACTGAAAAAAAAGCACGGTGAACTACGAACGATCTTTGCGATCTCTGCTGAAGATGAGAGCAATGGAATTCAGATCTCTCGTGAAGAAGAAGAAGAAGAAGAAGAAGACGAGAATCGCAATCCAAATCTGAGTTTGTGCGGAGGGATAGTCATGGTATTAATTTTGTAAATACAGAACATCTAAAGAAAATCTTGGAATACTTAACGTAGAAATATATAATTCTGGGCATTTCATAAAACCCATCCTGCGAGTGAATTTTTCATAAAAATCAACCCCGAAATTGGGTTTCTCAGCAATTTCCAGTAAAATAATTGTACGAGTTAGTGATGTAATGTATGTGTGCCTAGGAAGCACGAACACTCCAAAAATATGGGCCATGTCATGTCAAAGATCCGACACAACTCAGAAACTCCAACCTACACTTGGACACACCAAAATAGGTGCAGTGTTCGTGTCCTTACCATGTCATGTCCATATACTTGCAACATAGATGTGCGTTATAGTTATTCAACAATTTATCCCATGTGCATGTATCCATGCTTTATTTCTTATACGTTTCAGTTTCCTCTTGTCTCGTACCGGATGAGATAGCTTGAACATTGATTTTCTTTATCGGGTATTCTGCTGCCTATCTCGATCCATCTTTCATTCTCATTGTAAATGATGGCGAGTGTGGTTATATTATGATAACCACAGAGGGGTTGGACTGAGGAAGGCATTCTTGATATCCAGCTGACGAAGAGTCCACTGACGATTGACTGCCAAGGAGAGGAGCACTCGTACTGTATTCAGTTTAGCCACCAGGGAGAAGGTTTCCTCATAATCAATTCCATACTGCTGTGTGAAGACTTTGGCAACAAGGCGAGCCTTCAAGCGCTTTATGTCTACACACTGTTCAATAATGTAATCCATAAATGCGGAACACATCTTGGATGGACAAGTTCCATATGATGCATCTAAATAGGACAGATAACTTCTCAATCTTAAAAGTTATTTAATTGTTTATTTATTTTACCCAAGGTGAATGTTATAGATTTACAGGAGGATAGTAAGTGTACCTAAACTATGAGCATGGGCCTGATGCAAAAAAGAGAGACGCGATCAAAGCCGAAGGTGTTTCTTATAATTGTAATTTCTCTTTTCAGAAAGGATCCTATTGCACTTAACTACCCTGTACAGGATTTTCATGCACTTTGATACCTTCCATTATGTGGTAGTCACCTCTAACGGACACATACCATTTTACCCTAATATCATAACCATATACAAACAAAATCAATTTGATATGTTTTTTATATTTAGTTCCCTTTGTTTAATTCTTTTTTCTCTTTTTCTCTCCCTCTATTCTGTTCAAAGGAGAAAATAGGTAGTAGTAGGGGTGTCAAAGGATACTTATCGATACAGATAGACAATATCTGTATCCAATTTTTTTATAATCTCTGAATCCGATCGGATATCTCTTTTGACACTTCGAATTAGTATCCGTCTCATTTGGTGGAGGATATCTAATAAACAGTAGTAGTAGATTGACTGAAAAGTAAGTTCATTTGTACTTTCACTCAGAAACAATGCTGCCAAAAAATAAAAAAAGGATAGGCATAAAAGATTACTTCTAGTCAATTTCACTTCTTCAATCTCTATTGAGTACAAATGGATTGAATTATGAAAATAAACTTACCATTGTTGGTGGTTTTGCCTTTGGACTAGGAAAGATAGTCCCACATCGGCTACACCAAATGGTGAGTATCTCAATATAATGCATTGCTTGTGTTGAGGTGTGCACATGAGGTGTGGTGGGACACAAGTGTGTGTCATGTGGGAGTATTTTCCTAGAAGAAAAAATGATTAATTCCAACAAAGATGTAAGTTGATTTTTGTTGTGCGGACTCAGACTTGGACACGAACTCCAGGATGTCTTGTGCATGCACGGGAGTGTTCGGAGGGTAGGCGTGGACTGGCACACTTCTATGCTGATTGTGGGATGATCTAAAATATCAAACTCTATATTTTGAGTATTGGTATTTTAGTCCTACATCAGATAGGAGAAGAGGTGAAGTCTCACTCCACTCTATAAATAGAACCCCTTGGCCTCCTTTGAAAGATGCACCAAGAAGAGAGTTAAAGGAGTCCGTAAAGTCCAAGAAGCCTATTCAAGTATCAAATATTGACTGACGAGCGTTTCAGAAGTTCTCTAGAACTTGTTGCAGGTTCCTGGAAGCGGATCGTTTATAGGCAAATCTTGCTTTGAGCAACGGTGATCTTATCACCCCAGCAAAATAGCCTTTCTCTTTCTTCTTTCCTTCTCTTCTTCTCTGATCTAATCAGATACTTCTCGTAGGCTTTCGTCGCTGCAGCTGCTAGCAACTCGATTTGTACCTTCATAAAAGAAGCTCTACTTTCGTTTGCTGTTGTAATGAAATCTCTTTAGATTTTTGTTACCCAGAATCCTCCAAAGATCTCTGTAGTGTACCTTCTTTGAAGTGTTGCTACGAAACGATGTTGCTATTGAGACAACTGTTTCATTTTTCTATTTTCTATCGAAAATTATGCCTCGGAAATAACAATCTCAAAGCAAGATTCGAAGATGGAAAACTCTCGTGCTTCTCTCATCGATACCAGCTTTAACAAGTTGGAAAAATTCAACGAAGAACATTTCCAAATCTGGAAGAGGAAGGTCACCCTTAATCTTCAACTCGTGGACATAGATCATGTGTTGATTGAGGATGAACCGACGATTCCAGAAGGAGGAACTGTCGATGCTATTGCTGCTGCACTTGTCAAACAGAGCAAATGGAAGAGAGAAAACAGCATCTGTAAACTGCTGATTCTCAATTCTATGGAAGACTCTCTTACAGAGTCATATTCCAAGAAGGTGAAGGCCAAAGAGATCTGGGATTCTTTGGGTAAACTATATGAAGATGATGAGAACAGGTCCAAAATCTTCATCGTCGAGAAGTACCACAAGTGGCTCTTCGAAGACGAGATGGCGATGCTACCTCAAGTGAAGGAATTCCTGAAGTTGGATGATGAGAAGATGCCCCTCGTTGACAAGTTTGTCATTGGAGGGATAGTCTCGAAACTTCCTGCTGGTTGGAGCAACTTATATGCTAGAATGCATCGAAAGAAGCTGTACATTAGCTTGGAAGATCTTCTACAAGAGATCCACGTTGAGGACGAAATGTGATCTCAACAGAAGATGGACTCTCTGTCCAAACAACTGGCTAAGGCCAACTTGGTACAGATAAGAGAGTTCAAGGGGAAGCAGGTGGCTTCTCATCACAAGAAGAAGGACTCCACTAATCTGAAAGTGAACGGTCTTTCGTTCAAGTAACGGAAGTCCAAGTCCCACATGACTTGCTTCAACTGTGGCAAGAATGGCCACTACAAGAGTGAATGCAAATCCAAGCCCAAACCAAAATAGTAGGTATGGCTAAACTTGGTTATTTTGATTACTTAACTTAGTTGCTATTGTTGTACAGGTTAAGTTATCTAGCGTGGTAGCTGACTAGTGGTCTGACACTAGTGCATCTGACCATGTGTGCTCTTGAAGGAGCTGTTCACCAAGGACGAGCCGTGTTATGACGAAGGTTTCAATGGCGAACATGTACCTAGCAGAATATCTAAAGATCGAGACAGTGGTTATGAACCACCGACAAGGATACTGGAATGCGTGTTACACGTACCAGAGATTTTCGAAGATTCGATCTCAGGAAGTCTGTTATCTGATACAGACTTGAAAGATGGACATTCGTACTAGGCAGATGGTAATTTTTTGGCGAGGAACATGCTTCGAAAAAAATGTTCGATGCTGAAGGGATGTTCGAACTTCTGCTGATGGCGATGAAGTTACTTCATTGAATGGACTGAGAGTTGTTCTATGATAGAAGCAGACTCAAGCTGTCCTACCGGGACCTTATCTTCAGAATGTGGGGGTAAAGAGGTGGAGAAATTTAAGGTCTATGCAGATACAAGACTGTTGGAAAGCTGCTCAGACGATTGAACTAAAGTACTGATCATCTGGAGTTAGTACACTCAGATATCTGTGACTTTTATCAATTCTCCACAGAGGCCGGTTCGAAGTGTTTCGTGAAGTGCACGCTCTAATGACTTCTCAAGTAGAAGGATGTAGCATTCGAGTAGTTCAGAGACTTCAGGGCTGAAGCTGAACGTTAAACTGATCTACAACTACTCAGAAGTCAGAAGTGATCGAGATGTAGAGTATAGGTCTTATGAATTCGCATCGTTCTACAGAGAACATGGAATTGTTAATGAGACGACTGCTCCATACTCCCCTCAATCAAATGGTGTTACAGAAAGAAAGAACAGAACATTAATAGAGATGATGAACTCATTGTTGTTGACTGCGGGTATTCCAAATTGCTTTTAGGGTGAAGCAGTGTTTACCACTACTCTCATTCTGTATAGAGTACCGTATGCAACTTTCAATGTCACTCCTCATGAACTCTAGTTCAAGGTCAGATCCAACTTGAATGTTATTCGAGTGTGGAGGAGTCTGGCATATGTGAAGCTTCCGGATTTGAAGATTCAGAAGCTAGGTACAAGGACTACGAAGACGATCTTCTTGGGGTATGCCGAGAAGAGTGATGCTCGAAGATTTCTTGATATTGAGTCAAATCATATCATTGAATCTCACGACGCAAAATATTTTGAAGACAAATTTGCAAGGCACAAGAATATTATTCTTGCGAATATACCGGAGAACAATGAGGGTGCGCAAGAAACTAAAGTTTTCAATAAAGAAGTAGTCCAAGAAGATGTTGTTGTTGAAACAACGGTTGAACCAGAACTCGCTGAGCCGTCAGCGAAGCGTGTGAGAAGGCTGAAGGACTTTGGAAATGACTTTGTCACCTATCATGTGGAAGCAGATCCGCTTACCTATGATGAGGCGATGAAGACCAGAGACGCGGTTTTCTGGAAGGAGGCGATTGACAATGAAATTGATTCTATCACCTCAAATAAAACTTGGGTGTTGGTTGATCTTCCTGAAGGAGCAAAATCCATCGGATGCAAATGGATCTTCAAGAAGAAGATGAAAGCAGATAAAACTATTGACAAGTTCAAGGCTAGGTTGGTAGCCAAAGGATGTTCTCAGAAGCAGGGGATTGACTACTTTGACACGTATGCTCTAGTAGTCCGGATGATCACCATCAGAATGTTGATTGCTCTCGCAGCAATACATAAGATGGTGATATATTAGATGGATGTGAAAACGGCTTTCCTAAATGGCAAGCTGACCGAAGAGATTTACATGCAATAGCCAGAGAGATTTGTCGTAAAGGGTCTTAAAGACAAAGTCTGCAAATTGGTGAAATCCTTGTACGGTCTTAAACAGGCTCCCAAGATTTAGCATGAGAAATTTGATAAGGTTATAAGGTCAAATGGCTATATGGTCAGCGAGACGGACAAGTATGTTTATACGAAGTTCGCTGATGGAAGAGGTGTGATCGTTTGTCTATACGTGGATGACATGCTGATCCTAGGTACGGATATGGGCTGTGTCACGGAGACAAAGAAGTTCATCTCGAGCAAGTTCAGTATAAAGGACTTGGGGGAAGCTGATGTGATCTTAGGGATCAAGATCATCCGGACAGACACTGGACTAGCGTTATCACAGTCTCTTTACGTTGAGAAGATGATCACTCGTTACGGGTATCAGGATCTTCCAGGGATCGATACGCCGTACAGGTGTGATCTGAAGCTGAAGCCTAATTCAGGGAAAAGCGTTAGGCAGCTGGAGTATGCAAGCGTAATCGGAAGTTTGATGTATGCTACTACTGCCACAAGGCCTGACATAGCTTTTGTCGTAGGAATGCTGAGTCGTTTTACGAGCAACCCAGACATTGAGCACTGGAAAGCTGTAAAACAGGTTATGAGATATCTCAAGAAAACTCAGACATATGCACTGCACTACAGCGGAGATCCGCCGATAGTGGAAGGCTTTAGTGATGCCAGCTGGTGCTCAGAAGTGGAGAGCGAGAGGTCCACAGGTGAATACATTTTCATAATAGGTGGAGCTGCTATATCGTGGAAATCAAAGAAGCAGACTATGCTCTCGCGGTCATCCATGGAATCTGAGTTCTTTGCACTTGATACTGCAGCGGAGGAAGCAGAATGGTTTCGGGAGCTCATGTATGATCTTCCAGTGGTTATGGCATAAATACCGGGTATACCTATATACTGCGACAACCAGGCGACCGTGGCGGTGGCATCAAATGATCTCTTCAACAGAAAGAAGAGGACTGTGCAGTTGAAGCACAGGACAGTACACGATCTCATCAAGAGGGGTGTTATTGCAGTGACTGATGTTCGGAGTCAGGAGAACCTGGCAGATCCGTTTACCAAGGGCCTCAAGCACCAGCTGATCGATAACACAGCTTGTAAAATGGGCTTGAAGGCATTCTGATATTGTGTTATTACATTCCTACCATAAGGTTTTATGCTATTAGTTCAAAGAGAAATCTACTAGGCATCTAGCTTTTGGTTCAAGGGAGGACTATTAACCGGAAGAATATCAGGAACGGTGGGTACTTGTCCTCTGTGGCATGGAGAGGTTACGGACCTACAACCACTGTTGTCTATTGTTGTTTTCTGTGGAAAACGGATCCTGTGGGAAGGTTGGCTTAAATGCCTTAATGAGTTCTCAGGCAGAGTGAATGCCTGGAGTGCTTTACAGGAAGCACGGTAGCGCAGCACTACAAGAAGTGTAACTCCATGCTATAGTGGGGTGACTCCACCATGAGGTTTTCGGTTAGGAGTAATGTCTCGGCTTTGTGAGCCAAGTCACAGCGGAGTAGTACCGCAAATAGGCAGGTTGCCTAATGTTGTATGTAATCATAATAAAAAGAGGTAGACAGCACTACAAAGAGGATGATGTTCTCATGTTACAGTGGCATGACACCACGAAGAGGTACCATGTAGGGTAAAGCCTCGGCTTTACAAGCCATGTCATAACGGCGTAACACCGCACGGAAGCACAAGGCTTCATGCTGGATAGTTTGGCACTACAAAGAGGCTTATGACCTCATGCTACAGTAGTATGACACTACGATGAGTACCCAGGTAGGGTAAAGCCTCGGCTTTAAGTCATGTCATAGCGGCGTAGTACCGCAAAGAAGCGCAATACTTCATGCCATGACTCTTTATAAAGAACTCACCTATAGTATATGGACAGAAATATCATGCCGTCTCTTGAGGGTAAACTTGTAGACGCCCAAAAATTATACACTGAAACCAGGCTGGCACAAGGCCTTTAATGTGCAGCCAGAAGCACAGTTGATGTCATTATGTGAGTAGGAAGAATTGCAGTTATGGTGCAGAATTTAAGGCTTAGTCCATTCTTGTATCATGCTGTTATTTAACCTATGCGGGAAGATTCAAGTCGTAGCGACATCTCTCCTAATGCATGATGGGCAGTCAATGTGGGGAACGCTCAACTCATATATTGAGATATATGGGGGATTGTTGGTGGTTTTGCCTTTGGACTAGGAAAGATAGTCCCACATTGGCTACACCAAATGGTGAGTATCTCAATATAATATATTACTTTTGTTGAGGTGTGCACATGAGGTGTGGTAGGACACAAGTGTGTGACATGTAGGAGTATTTTTCTAAAAAAAAGATTAATTCCAACAAAGATGTAAGTTGATTTTTGTTGTGCGGACTCGGACTCGGACACGAACTCCAGGATGTCTCGTGCATGCACGGGAGTGTTCGGGGGATAGGCGTGGACTGGCAGACTTCTATGCTGATTGTGGGATGATCTAAAATATCAAACTCTATTTTTTGAGTATTGGTATTTTAGTCCCACATCAGATAGGAGAAGAGGTGAAGTCTCACTCCACTCTATAAATAGAGCCCCTTGGCCTCCTTTGAAAGATGCACCAAGAAGAGAGTTACAGGAGTCCGTAAAGTCCAGGAAGCCCATTCAAGTATCAAATATTGACTGACGAGCGTTTCAGAAGTTCTCTAGAACTTGTTGGTTCCTGGAAGCGGATCGTATATAGGCGAATCTTGCTTTGAGCAACGACGATCTTATCACCCCAGCAAAGCAGCCTTTCTCTTTCTTCTTTCCTTCTCTTCTTCTCTGATCTAATCAGATACTTCTTGTGGGCTTTCGTCGCTGCTGCTGCTAGCAACTCGATTTGTACCTTCCTAAAAGAAGCTCTACTTTCGTTTGCTGTTGTAAAGAAATCTCTTTAGATTTTCGTTACCCAGAATCCTCCAAGGATCTCTGTAGTGTACCTTCTTTGAAGTGTTGCGATGAAACGTTGTTGCTATTGAGACAACTGTTTCGTTTCTCTGTTTTTCATCGAAAATTATGCCTCGAGAATAACAACCATACTTGTTGATTTTTCTAGGATTATATCATACTTGAGTGTATTAGAAGACTAAACTCATTATTTTGACTTTCACCATTCGGTCATCTCAATATTCTTTCAATTCAGAATAAATTTTAGGGTTGTTTAGTTTGGATCTTGTATAATATTGAAAATTTGCGTTTAGATCTCAATACTGTCCAAAAGAGAGTTTGGATCTCATCCTGACTGTTGACTTGGGCTGACCATCCAAAATGGAGACAGAGATATAAAAATTGAATACTATACGAGATCCTGAAACTAAACAGAAATATGTGAAAATTGTGTAACTTTTGTTATTTAGTTTTGTATGGTGAGAATTGTGTGACTTGGATTATTTAGTTTTTTTTTCTTTATCAATCGAGAATGAGACTTGTGACACTTGTTTGTTTCTATCATGATCTCAGCAGTCACACAAACTTCTCAGACTCTTGAGTTGCAAGCATTCAGCAATGCAACCGGGACGGGAGACATATAAGATACACGGTGCCCGTAAAGTCGTCATCATCGAAATTGCCACCATGAAGGTTGTGTAGCTGTTGAGATAATAATAGAAGCAAACAACAATATCACACAACTCTCACATATTTTTGTTTAGTTTTAGGGTCTCATATAATATTCCAAATTTACGTTTAGATCTCCATTTTAGACGGTTGGCCAAGTTAACCATTAGGACGAGATCCAAATTTTATTCTGAATAATATGGAGATCTAAATGTAAATTTTTAATATATTACAAGATCCTAAAACTAAATAATCCTAAATTTTAGTCCACTAATTACAAAGTAGCAAGTGGTTTGACCTGTCCATGTTCAGGCATCGCAGTAATCGATAATTACGGATTAGCGAGAGTTAAATACAGTCGTTGTTGAAATTGAGAGTCAAAAGAGGAAGAAGAAGAAGCAAAGAAGAGTAAGATGAGTATATATAAATCTCGACTATTATAAAAGGGCTTCAAAACGGTTCAAGTTTGAACCGTCTAAGCCGTATATATCATCAATAATTTTCTTAAAAAATAATAAAAATAATAATAAAATTAACTATCTTTCTTATCTTCTATGTAGGTAACCGAACCCTCTCTCACATAAAAAAATTATAAACCACCCGATACTAGAATATATTTAAGATTAAAATTATGTTTAAACTAACTACATAACATTATGTAATAAACACATATCCAGAATAAATAAATAAATAATCATAACAAATCATATTAAAATATACTCAAATTATATTTAAATTGTAATACAATTTAAATTTTTATGTACTTTATTAATACTATTATTGATTTTTTTTATACGTGCAACTAGGGATGGCAATATTTGTAATGCATGTGGTTCGTATTACGTATTTCTGGAATACGTGTACGTATTTCTTCTTGCATTGCATGATTTCCTTGCTTAATTTCCTCCCTGGGCTTGGTTTATTCTTGGTTTGGGTTGGCTTGGGTTGGTTCGGCTAGGCTTGATTAGCCTTGGTTCATCATGAACCAAGGGTGAACCCCCTACCTACCACAACCAACCCCATTTATTAACCTCTTCCCATTCTCTCTCCTCATTATTTCCTTTCTTCTTCATTACTCTCCACCACCAACCAAGAAAACCCTAGCCTAGGCAAGTGCATCTTGCTTCATGGAGGAACCCGAATTTTATTGTTCCATTCTCTTCTTTGTAACATTTTAACTTACTTTAGTACTTGACATTTTCTCTTTTCATGGCTAGATTCTTGTAGATCTAAGTTTAAATTACTTTCGAAAATCTTGGGTTTTAATCTACTAAACCTTGTTATTTTCGAGTCTTGATGGTTCCATGTTGTTGAGAATTTTATTCTACCCTATTTTGACCTTTGAAAAGTTGGATTTGGACTTGTTTTAACCAAGTTATGGGCTTTTGGAGCTTTGGGTTCAACCTTGGAGTCCCTGCTGATTTGGAGAAGACAGTGAGCAGTGCGTGAGCTTTTTAGCTTGCGTCACTGAGCTGTACGCGCTCTTTAGCGCAGCACAGTGGACCCCATATGCTGCCTTCTGGGAGCGTATGACTCGCATACGCTCGCTTGCTTGACAAGGAGTCGTATGGACCCCATACGCTGCCTTTTGGGAGCGTATGACTCGCATACGCTCGCTTGCTTGACAAGGAGTCGTATGGACCCCATACGCTGCCTTTTGGGAGTGTATGACTCGCATACGCTCGCTTGCTTGACAAGGAGTCGTATGGACCCCCCCCCCCCCCCCCCCCCCATGCTGCCCTTTTGGGAGCGTATGTCTTGCATACCCTGACCTGAGCGCAGCCTTACCTGAGCGTATCTTGACCTGAGCGCAGCCTTACCTGAGCGTATCTTGACCTAAGCACAGCCTTACCTGAGCGTATCTTGCTTGACCTGAGCGCAGCCTTACCTGAGCGTAGCCTGATCTAAGCATATGGCCTTTGGCTGACTTGGTCTTATGTCAGCGTGTCAGTTTGGTTTTATTTTCCTTAAGCTTGGCTCTTCTATAGCCCTGTCTATTGATATTTTATTAGATATTTAACGTCCATTTTATATCATTACGCCTTTTGTCCTGAACTTGATAATCACGAATTTACTTGATATGTTTGGAATTGATAATTGAGCATGACTTGATAGTGATCCGCCGTGGTGCACTCCCGACATGATAACTTGACTTGACAATAAATTTGACATGATAACTTGACATGATAAATCTTGATAGTGGCCCGTCGTGGCGCACTCCTGACAAGTAAACCTGGCATGATATATCTTGTTAAGCTGTTTCGACGGCTACCTGACCTGATATGACATGACCTGTATAATTAATCCGGACACCGTGGGCGATTGTGCTTGTACAAATAATCCAGTCCTGTCTTGCATCATGTCTAAGAGGGGACTCCTGAGTACCACGGTCAGGAGTACCTATTGAAACGAACTATGGCTAATAACTAGATTAATATACTAGTCATGTCACGCCCCAGAACCAGAATACTGGAGAGCGGAGGAATGACTCAGCCAGCTACGTATTACGGGTAGATGAATACCGTATAATACGATCAATGCTGTCTAACCAGACGAGGGGGTGCATACTACATAAAAGTCTTACTATGGTCATTACACATCTATTGTCTCAATCATTCAAATAAGAAACAGAAATAGAGAACATGTAAGATAAAGCAGTAAGGCGTCCCAAACGCTCTGTCAAAATATTCTTGATATCTGGCTTTACAAAACATAGCCAGATTGATGTAGCAAAAGTATACACAATTGTTATCAGCTGTAGTCTGACTTTAATTACAATTATGTAAAAGTAAGTACAAGATAATCCGACTAACATGTCGGTGCCAAACGGCTAAGGTATTAAGTAGATAACAAAACGAGCGGGGAAGTAAGGAACCCACTCGAGTCCTCCTACGATCATCCCTCTAGTGTTGACCATCTTGGAGGTAGAAGTAAGCTGGATCCTCGGGGACCGGCTCTAAATCTGGCCATGCAAAACCAGAGAGGTTAGACCTCTAATAGCAAGTACCACAAGGAAGCACGACATGAGAACTAAAACCAGTAAGTAAGAGAATATAATAATAGATCTCTGCTTTCTACTAGGATTCACATCACATCACGACACTTCGAACCAACCTCCCAACCAAACAAGGACAGAAGTTGGCCCGTCATGTCCTGACATTCTGATCATCCCAGTTAGGTAACAGAGTAGTACAGTACACAAACAAGTCAATTTAAACGGCCATTCAACTACTACGGCTTGCTACTGTGTGTTCCAAGTTATCCTGGAATAATACAATTAGGGATTCTTCAGTTCTTACTATGTGCAAGCAAGGCTAATCTATCCAGTGAATCATGTGTACAATACATGAATTAGACTAGTCCTAGCAGGACGCCCGTCATAAATATACAATATACAATAATAATATAAACAAATATTGTTCCCTGCCCGTGTGGCAGTTTTACAGTATCTGTGGGAACCAGCCGGCCCGTCGGGTACTACTTGTCCCAAGGGGCTGCCATGTAAGAACTCGGAAATCCATTCTCTCCATGCCATCATTATTTTATTTAACTTAATAGTCCCTACGTTGAGTGAAATCCCATGCCGTGGATCATGGTCATTCAAATGAGTACTTTCGTACGGGGTACGATATGCACAACTCTACAACGATACCAGTACGGTTAGGTTGCAGGTCTTACATAGCGTAATGCAACAATCAAATCTAACCACGGTAATCATGCCTTGACCATAAAGTACACATGCTTCTTTTGTAGAAAATAAATAAGTAAATAAATAAATAAATAGATTGAAGCCTGCATGTGCATGTATGTCAATATTCGGGATCAGCCAGTCGATTACAATAGTTCATAACAGAACGTGTCTCATTCATTCAATTCAATAAGACGACTAGCCAGTCTCTTAGTTCCAACTAGGAACGCATGATCAATTTAGTCAAGATAACCATTATTATCAATGGTGACAAGGCATGAAAGTCAATTAATATTCAGTGGGGTCGAGTCTACAACTCTCAGGGTTTAATTCCAGTCAATCGGGATATCTATAACTCAATTCACGACACATGGTACATCCCACGTAACAATCTATAATTAACAGAAATATTAACATATCATGATTTTATCAAGTTTATGCCAAAAGGCGTAAGGATATAAAATGGACGTTAAATATCTAATAAAATATCAATATACAGGGCTATAGAAGATCCAGGGTAAGTAAGGTCAGCGTACGCTCAAGTCAGGCTACGCTCAAGTCATGCTACGCTCAAGTCAAGCAGCGCTATGAACTCCATATGACCCCTAGTCACCCAAGTGAGCGTATGCAAGTCATACGCTCCCAAAAGGCAGCGTATGGACTCCATACGACTCGTGACCATCCAAGTCAGCGTATGCAAGTCATACGCTCCCAAAAGGTAGCGTATGAACTCCATACGACTCCTGACTATTCAAGTCAGCGTATGCAAGTCATACGCTCCCAAAAGGTAGCGTATGAACTCCATACGACTCCTGACCATTCAAGTCAGCGTATGCAAGTCATACGCTCCCAAAAGGTAGCGTATGAACTCCATACGACTCCTGACCATTCAAGTCAGCGTATGCAAGTCATACGCTCCCAAAAGGTAGCGTATTAACTCCATACGACATACGCTTCCAAAAGGCAGCGTATGCAAGACACATGCTTCCTAAAAAGGCAGCGTATAGACTCCATACTACGCTGCGCTAAAGAGCGCGCACAGCTCAGTGACGCAAGCTAAAAAGCTAGCGTACACTGCTCACTGTCTTCTCCAAACAGCAAGAACTCCATGGTTGCAACCCAAAGCTTCAAAAGTCCAAAACTTGGTCAAAACAAGTCCAAATCCAACTTTCCAAAGGTCAAAATTGGGTAAAATAAAACTCTCTACAACATAGAACCATCAAAACTTGAAAACAAAGAAGTTTGATAGATCAAAACCACCAAACTCCGAAAATAACTCATTTCTAGATCTACAAAAATTAAGACTTCGAAATAAAAAATGCCAAGTTCTAAACTCTCTTAGGATCTTGCGAGGAAGATAAATGAACCATAAAAACATGGGTTCTCATGTGGAGCAAGTTGTACTTGCCTACGGTTTGGTAGGTGGAGAGAGTAATAAAGAAGAAGAGGAGTAATGGTGAGAATGTGAGTTTATGAGGAGAGAGAAAGAGATGTAAGCTTTAAATAGAAAAGGGGGTGGTGGTAGGTGGGGGTTGGACCGGGTCCAATGGGTCGGGTTGTAGGGGATCCAACCAAAGCCAACCCGAACCTAAATAAGCAAGACTAAGGCAGGGAATAAGAGCAGAAAATAAAGTACAGAAATAAAATTGCAGAAATAAAATTACAGAAAATAAATTAACATAAAAATTTAAAGAGCAGATTAATTGATTAACATAAAATTAAAGAAATTTAAATACAGGATAATACATGATAAATATTAAATAAATACTCATGAGTTGTACTTGTATAAAAATATGTATTCTGGGAATGGGGAGTGACATCTCTACCCTCCTTAGAAAAATTCCGTCCTCGAAATTTCAAATCCAAGCAGGATAGAAACATCGGGGCTAAGCTAATCTAAGTACAAGCAATTCAATGAAGCAATCATTTTACAATGTCCATAGCAAGTAACATATCTATACTTAACAATCTACGATATCAAGCAATTCTACCCATAAGGTGATAAGCATGAGGAATCAAGACAATCAAGGTACACAGAAAATATATACCTTGTGAGTCAAACAGATGTGGATACCGTGATCGGATATCATCCTCACGTTCCCATGTTGACTCTCCCAAAGAGTGATGACCCCAAGCAACCCGGACAAGGTTAATTGTTCGGTTCTTGAGTATCTTCTCCCTTCGGTCCAAGATAGACACAGGTTGCTCCTCGTAAGACAGGTTGGTACCAACAACCAGTTCTGAATGATCGAGGATATGGCTGGGGTCCGATACATATCTTCGCAATTGAGATACATGAAATACGTCATGCACCTCTCGTAACGAAGGTGGAAGGGACAAACGGTAAGCAACATCGCCTACCCTATCAAGAATAGCAAATGGGCCTACGTATCTCGGACTCAACTTCCCGCGAACGCCAAATCTAATGACCCTACGGGTAGGTGAGATCCGCAAGAACACGTGGTCCCCAACAGAAAACTCTAGCGGCCTACGATGCTGGTCCGTCTAATGACGATGCTGATCCTGCGCAACACGAAGTCGCTCTCTAATTCCCTTAATCACTTCAACCGTCTGGATAATCATTTCTGGGCCTAGCATCTTCCTCTCCCCGATATTATCCTATGCAAGCGGTGACCTACACTTCTTACCATATAATGCTTCGAATGGCGCCATCTGGATACTGGCCTGATAACTATTGTTGTATGAGAACTCGACCAAGTGCAGGTGACTCTCCCAAGACCCTCCAAAATCTAGAGTGCAAGCTCGCAACATATCTTCCAAGGTCTGAATCGTTCTTTCTGATTACCCATCCGTCTGCGGATGGTAAGCCGTGCTAAATCTCAACTTGGTACCCAGACTATGATGCAAGCTCTTCCAGAAATGTGATGTAAAGCGGGTATCTCGGTCTGACACAATACTGACAGGGACTCCATGCTGCCTGACTATCTGTTACATATACAACTCTGCCAACTTTTCTGTAGATTGCCCTACTCTGAAAGAAAGAAAATGTGCTACCTTTGTAAGCCGGTCCACTATCACCCAAATAGCATCTTTACCACTTGGTGATCTCGGTAAACCGGTCACAAAGTCCATTGTGATGTGTTTCCACTTCCATTTCGGGATAGGAAGCGGTTACAATAATCCAGCTGGCCTCTGCTGTTCTACCTTCACTTGCTGACATACCAAGCAACGGGAAACAAACCTAGCTATCTTCCTCTTCATCCCGTTCTACCAGAAGTGCTGCTTGATATCTTGGTACATCTTGGTCCCTCCAGGATGTATAGAATACTGGGAACTGTGAGCTTCTGCCATAACTTTCTGTCTGATATCTCCACTAGGCACACATAGACGTGATACAAACCTAAGTGTACCATCTTCATAAATTTTCAACTCCTTTCTGTGCCCTGACTCACATTCTGCCCTAAGCTTCTGAATCCTTGGGTCTTGTGCCTGAGCTGCCTTGATCCTATCTACCAAGTCAGATTGGACTTGTAGACTTGTCAGAACTCCTACATCGCTAGGAAGTATAACATCTATGCCCATCTCCTGAAGGTCTTCTAAGATATGCTTCTGTGTTGTCAACATAAATGTGCTGCCCCTTTTGCTGAGAGCGTCTGCTACCACATTAGCCTTGCCTGGATGATACTGAAGCTCCACGTCATAATCCTTGATCAGTTCTAACCATCTTCTCTGCCTCATGTTCAGCTCTTTCTGAGTAAAGATGTACTTCAGACTTTTGTGGTCTGTGTACATGTCTACTCGGTCACCATATAAGTAATGCCTCCATAGCTTCAAAGCAAATACTACTGCCGCCAACTCCAAATCATGAGTTGGGTAATTCTTCTCGTGGTCCCGAAGCTGCCTAGATGCATATGCTATCACCTTCCCGTGCTGCATGAGGACACATCCAAGTCCTTTACCTAACGTATCACAATATACGATAAAACCTTCGGGTCCAACTGGCAATGTAAGAATGGGTGCTGATATCAATCTTTGCTTCAAATTCTCAAATGATGCCTGACATTCTGCCGACCAAACAAATGGCACATCCTTCCGGGTCAAGCGAGTCATGGGTGCTGAAAGTCTTGCAAAGTCTGAAACAAATCTTCTGTAATATCCTGCCAATCCCAAGAAACTCCGCACATCTGCTACGGTCTTGGATACTGGCCAACTCTCTACTGCTTCTATCTTCTTGGGATCTACTGCTACTCCAGCTCCTGATATGATATGTCCCAAAAATGAAATATGATCCGACCAAAACTCACACTTGCTGAGCTTGGCATACAACTGGTTCTCTCTCAGAACCTGCAACACTTTTCTGAGGTGGTCTTCATGCTCCTCTTCACTAGCAGAGTATACGAGAATGTCGTCAAGAAACACAACGACAAACTGGTCTAAATATGGCATAAAGATACGGTTCATCAAATCCATGAATATTGCTAGAGCATTGGTCAAACCAAACGGCATTACCAAGAATTCATAATGCCCATACTTCGACCTGAATACTGTCTTGGGAATGTCTTCCTTTCGAACCCTCACTTGATGGTACCCTGAACGAAGATCTATCTTGGAGAAAACTCTAGCCTTGCTCAACTGATCAAATAAGTCATCGATCCTGGGTAATGGGTACTTGTTCTTTACTATTGTCGCGTTAAGCTTCCTGTAATCGATACATAATCTGGATGATCCATCCTTCTTCCCCACAAGTACCACTGGTGCTGCCCATGGTGATACGCTAGCTTGGATAAACTTCTTCTCCTTCAATTCCTCTATATGTTGATATACCTTGGCCTGCTCCGAATCCGCCATTCTGTAAACCCGATCTGATATCGGTTTAGTCCCAGGTGCCAATTCTATACTGAACTCAATATCTCTAACAGGTGGTAGACCTGGAAGTTCTTCGGGAAATACGTCTAGAAATTCTTCAACTACCTTCGGAACTTGAACTTCTTCTATTGCCGTTATTACTCCCTGCTCTTGCTGAGTTGCCTCTGATCTGACTAAGGTGAATCTCTTCATGCCTGGAATATCAAAAGATACACTCCCACTACGACAATCTATTGTCGCATGACTGTCTTTCAGCCAGTCCATGCCTAAGATAACGTCAAAATTTCTAACAGGAAATTCTATCAACTGGGCGGGTAAAGAATGCCCGCAAACTACAACACTACATGCTAGAATAACTCTACTAACTCCTACGAGCCCATTACCAGTGAGTATATTCAACCTCCCTGGCAATGCCTAGAACTCCATTCCTAGCCGTGTCGCAAATCGTGCAGATATAAATGAGTGCGATGCTCCCGAATCAAACAATGCTACTGCGGGATATGAGGCGACGAGAATGTTACCTGCCACAACATCTCCCGATGCTAATGCCTCTTCTAAGGACAGAGTGAATGCCTGTCCTCAACCTCCTTACTGGTTCCCATGTTGCGGCCTAGCCTGGTGCTGCTGCTGGCCCCTGCCTTGATGATGCTGGGGTGGTCTATGCTGGTGTTGCTGCATCGGCGGTCCCTGCTGCCGAAACATCTGAGCCTGCGGCATTAACGGGCGCTTTGCCAACGGTCTCACTGCTATCGCTGGTCCTCGATACTGTCCTGCCCCTGGTGCTGGCAGAGCAGAAAACTGCAGCACTGGTCCTCCTGACCTCGAATTCATGGGACATGTGGTAACCCGATGGTCTGGATTTCCACATATCAGACATAGTCCATTCAATGTCCGACACACATCTCTAGTGTGTTCCATCTTCCCACAATAAGTACAGCCCACTGGGGGTTGCTGGTTCTTCCTCTGTTGCTGTTGCTGCTGCCTGGGTGGTGCTGGCCCCCGTATCGCCACATCGTGGATACGAATGCCTGGAGATGGTACTGTTGTTCGGGGCGCTGCTCCCCCTCCTCCTTCAATCTGACTGTGGGATCTCTTCTGACCCCCAGTCCTTGCCGCAAGCCTCTGAATGGTGATCTCATGCCTGCGGGTTGCCATCAATATTTCGTCAAAAGTTTAGTAATTGTGCCCCTCTATCAATTGCAAAAGCTCAAGATGAAACCCTTGCTGGAACCTCATCGCCCTCTGGCGCTCCGTTGCTACCATCTCTGGGGCAAACCTACTCAATCTGCAGAACTCCGCTGCATAAGCATCTACAGTCTTGCCAGCCTGTCTGAGGTTGATAAACTTTTGTTGTAGCTCAAACTGTGCCACAACTCCATAATACTTCGTCTTGAACCTTGCAGTAAAATTGTCCCATGCAACAGGACGTCTGATGCCCACTTCCTCTGATTCCCACCAATCACGTGCGAGATCCTGAAGTAACAACTTCACTAGATCCACACGCTCTTCTGCCGGCACCTTAGCGGCTGTCAGAATAGCCTCAATATCCTTAAGCCATGCATCTGCTGAGATTGCATCCTCCGTGCCCTCGAAACGACGGGGGTTGTACTTGCAAAACCTGGTTGACGCTCCAGAATCTGGCCTCGTCCCTCTTTCCAATGCCGTCTGTAATCCTTGGTTGAGTAGTACATTCTGCTCTTGCAACTGAGCGTGCATGCGCTGCTGGGCTAACATCTGGTGTTGCTGAGTAGCCATCATCCCTCTCATGATCTCCAGAAGGGCTGGTGTGTCCAATTCCACAGGGGTAGATGGAACTATTGGTGGTGTTGGAACCTCCGGATACTACGATCCAACCGCTGGTTCTACTATCACCTCTTCTTGAATAGCCTCATGAAGTGGTTCTGACCCTTGTTGCTGTCCAACCTGGTCAGGTTGTCCATGCTGCCCTTGTTGTTGTTGTCTAATCCTGACAGATGCGGACGAGGTGCCCCTAAGAAAAGGGACAAGAGAACAATCAAATGACCGGACAGGGAAGATCAATGAAGTCAAGGGATACTGGAATATCAAGCTAGAATTGAGAACAACGAATCATGAGATCAAGGAGGAACGTGTGTGATTGAGACATCCTACAAATCAAAACACCCCACAAATCTGAAATCAGACCTGCATGGGCCACAACTAAAACCTTGTCATGCCCCAGAACCAGAATACTGGAGAGCGGGGGAATGACTCAGCCAGCTACGTATTACGGGTAGATGAATACCGTATAATACGATCAATCCTGTCTAACCAGACGAGGGGGTGCATACTACATAAAAGTCTTACTATGGTCATTACACATCTATTGTCTCAATCATTCAAATAAGAAACAGAAATAGAGAACATGTAAGATAAAGCAGTAAGGCGTCCCAAACGCTCTGTCAAAATGTTCTTGATATCTGGCTTTACAAAACATAGCCAGATTGATGTAGCAAAAGTATACACAATTGTTATCAGCTGCAGTCTGACTTTAATTACAATTATGTAAAAGTAAGTACAAGACAATCCGACTAACATGTCGGTGCCAAACGGCTAAGGTATTAAGTAGATAACAAAACGAGCGGAGAAGTAAGGAACCCACTCGAGTCCTCCTGCGATCATCCCTCTAGTGTTGACCATCTTGGAGGTAGAAGTAAGCTGGATCCTCAGGGACCGGCTCTAAATCTGGCCATGCAAAACCAGAGAGGTTAGACCTCTAATAGCAAGTACCACAAGGAAGCACGACATGAGAATTAAAACCAGTAAGTAAGAGAATATAATAATAGATCTCTGCTTTCCACTAGGATTCACATCACATCACGACACTTCGAACCAACCTCCCAACCAAACAAGGACAGAAGTTGGCCCGTCATGTCCTGACATTCTGATCATCCCAGTTAGGTAACAGAGTAGTACAGTACACAAACAAGTCAATTTAAACGGCCATTCAACTACTACGGCTTGCTACTGTGTGTTCTAAGTTATCCTGGAATAATACAATTAGGGATTCCTCAGTTCTTACTATGTGCAAGCAAGGCTAGTCTATCCAGTGAATCATGTGCGCCATGCATGAATTAGACGAGTCCTAGCAGGACGTCCGTCATCAATATACAATATACAATAATAATATAAGCAGATACTGTTTCCTGCCCGTGTAGCAGTTTTACAGTATCTGTGGGAACCAGCCGGCCCGTCGGGTACTACTTGTCCTAAGGGGGTTGCCATGTAAGAACTCGGGAATCCATTCTCTCTATGCCATCATTATTTTATTTAACTTAATAGTCCCTACGTTGAGTGAAATCCCATGCCGTGGATCATGGTCATTCAAATGAGTACTTTCGTACGGGGTACGATATGCACAACTCTACAACAATACTAGTGCGGTTAGGTTACAGGTCTTATATAGCGTAATGCAACAATCAAATCTAACCACGGTAATCATGCCTTGACCATAAAGTACACATGCTTCTTTTGTAGAAAATAAATAAGTAAATAAATAAATAGATAGATTGAAGCCTGCATGTGCATGTATGTCAATATTCAGGATCAGCCAGTCGATTACAATAGTTTATAACATGAACGTGTCTCATTCATTCAATTCAATAAGACGACTAGCCAGTCTCTTAGTTCCAACTAGGAATGCATGATCAATTTAGTCAAGATAACCATTATTATCAATGGTGACAAGGCATGAAAGTCAATTAGTATTCAGTGGGGTCAAGTCTACAACTCTCAGGATTTAATTCCAGTCAATCGGGGTATCTATAACTCAATTCATGACACATGGTACATCCCACGTAACAATCTATAATTAACAGAAATATTAACATATCATGATTTTATCAAGTTTTTGCCAAAAGGCGTAAGGATATAAAATGGACGTTAAATATCTAATAAAATATCAATATACAGGGCTATAGAAGATCCAGGGTAAGTAAGGTCAGCGTACGCTCAAGTCAGGCTACGCTCAAGTAATGCTACGCTCAAGTCAAGCAGCGCTATGAACTCCATACGACCCCTAGTCACCCAAGTGAGCGTATGCAAGTCATACGCTCCCAAAAGGCAGCGTATGGACTCCATACGACTCCTGACCATCCAAGTCAGCGTATGCAAGTCATACGCTCCCAAAAGGTAGCGTATGAACTCCATACGACTCCTGACCATTCAAGTCAGCGTATGCAAGTCATACGCTCCCAAAAGGTAGCGTATGAACTACATACGACTCCTGATCATTCAAGTCAGCGTATGCAAGTCATACGCTCCCAAAAGGTAGCGTATGAACTCCAAACGACATACGCTTCCAAAAGACAGCGTATGCAAGACACACGCTTCCTAAAAAGGCAGCGTATGGACTCCATACTGCGCTGCGCTAAAGAGCGCGCACAGCTCAGTGACGCAAGCTAAAAAGCTAGCGTACACTGCTCACTGTCTTCTCCAAACAGCAAGAACTCCATGCTTGCATCCCAATGCTTCAAAAGTCCATAACTTGGTCAAAACAAGTCCAAATCCAACTTTCCAAAGGTCAAAATTGGGTAGAATAAAACTCTCTACAACATAGAACCATCAAAACTTGAAAACAAAGAAGTTTGATAGATCAAAACCACCAAACTCCGAAAATAACTCATTTCTAGATCTACAAAAATTAAGACTTCGAAATGAAAAATGCCAAGTTCTAAACTCTCTTAGGATCTTGCGAGGAAGATAAATGAACCATAAAAATATGGGTTCTCATATGGAGCAAGTTGTACTTGCCTACGGTTTGGTAGGTGGAGAGAGTAATGAAGAAGAAGAGGAGTAATGGTGAGAATGTGAGTTTATGAGGAGAGAGAAAGAGATGTAAGCTTTAAATAGAAAAGGGGGTGGTGGTAGGTGGGGGTTGGGCCGGGTCCAATGGGTCGGGTTGTAGGGGATCCAACCAAAGCCAACCCGAACCTAAATAAGCAAGACTAAGGCAGGGAATAAGAGCAGGAAATAAAGTACAGAAATAAAATTACAGAAATAAAATTGCAGGAAATAAATTAACATAAAAATTTAAATAGGAGATTAATTGATTAACATGAAATTAAAGGAATTTAAATACAGGATAATACATGATAAATATTAAATAAATACTCATGAGTTGTACATGTATAAAAATATGTATTCTGGGAACGGGGAGTGACAAGTCATGAAGAGATTTTCCCAGCTACAGGCAATCCCGTTATCTGGACGCCCCACTTGGGATCTGTAGCCTGCCGTCGAGTAGGGCACATTTCCAGCACACTGTCATGTGTTGCACTCTCTAAGTCACCTAATGGTACATGCGTTTCCTGGACGATGTACCCACTTGAGTTCAACCCCTAATTGCGTCCGGATAGCCTAGATGGTCTGCAGGACTTGTGGCTGTGGAATAATCTCGCTGCATCTTGTTAGTAATTATGCTTGTGACAACCCTAGTTAGTTAAAGTATCAAGCCGTAATTCTTGCTTGGCCGTGAAATGATTGGATGAAATCTAACCAGTATAGTCTTGCCCTGATCCTGTTCCAGATTGCTGCATGACCAAAATGCTTGTATTTATTTTACCGATAAATGGTGAGAATTCCAAATTCTGTTCAGACGAAGGGTTACAACCCCGGTCCTTGTTTGGTTTACGGGTTGTAACCTAGTTATCTGAATAGTCCCATGGTCATCTCATCGTATATCTCCTGTTATATTTTTCCTAAATTCTTGTCTTATTTATTACCTTATGGTTATTGTGTTGATTGCTGGTTTTAGTTCTTAAGTGAAGCCTCTTTTGTGGCACTTGCTCTTTCTGGGGTCTGACCCAGCTGGTTTTGTATGGCCAGATACCAGAGCAGCTCCAGAGGATCTACCGCTCTTCCAGCCCGATGGTGAACACCAGACGTAACCAGGGCAACGAGTGGGTCTATTTTTGCTCTCCCACTCTATTGTAAAATTATCATTTTGAGGCATTTAGCCGCCGAACAAGTGTTAGCTCGTGTACATTTTTACTTACTGTCTGCCTACGGACTGTAACATGATTGGCAACCTAGGGTTGATCATGTATGACCAAAACTTTTGCTAGTCCTCACATTTTGTACGACTAGCTTCATGATCAGCTGAATATGTAATATTTGGGACGCCTTACTATTGTATATTTGGTGATCTTACATCTTGTAACATTTACTTACTTGCTTGTAATTGAGATACTAGGCTTGTTATTGACCTTAAGAGACTGATGGCTTGTAGATAAACCCTCATATATCTAGACAGCCGTGACCGTATGGTGAGATGGATTCCATTTCATTATACGTAGCTGGCTATGTCTGCCCCCGCTCTTCAGTATTCTGGTTCTGGGGCGTGACATGGTTTAAGTGGTGGCCCATGCAGAGTCTTATAAATCAAGATATGTGAGGGTTTACCGAATAGATGTCTCAATCAATATCTGTCCTTGAACTCTGTTCGTATCTTCTGAATCCCTGGATTCTTGTCCTGATCACCTGCTTGCATCGTTGATCTGTCCTGGTCCTTCCTTATTGTTCCCTATGTCGTCTTCTTCAGCGACATTGTTCGTGGTCCTACCGACCAGCAAGGCGGAGCACCTCCCGTGGACCAGCAACAACCAGAAGATCAGGCCCAGCACTCAGGAGCAGCCTCCCGAGTCATACCTACTGGAGTAGAGCCGCCAGTTCAGCCAGTCCAGCCTGCAGAGCCTGATGATGGCACTTTGGTGGGTCTCATCAGATCATTGTTAGCTTTCCAAGATCGCCGAGGAGATGCCTTGCATCAGGCGGTGGCAGATGCTCTGAACAGAGACGGTCATCTAAGGAACAGTGCAGCGAACAGTTTCAAGCGCCTGAACCCTCCCTTCTTTGACGGCAGTGAAGATGCTATTGCTACTGATGCATGGCTCCAGAATACTGAAGTCATTCTAGAGGCAGCCAAGACCCCGGAAGATGAGAAGGTGGCCGTGGTGCGTCTACAGTTATTGGATCTTGCTCGCAGCTGGTGGGCAGCACAGGCCGTGGGATTAGTGGCCCCTATTCCATGGACACTATTCAGAGAGAGATTCCAGATGAAGTATTTTGATGCTGTGGCTCGGTATGACTTGCAGACGAGGTTTACCAATCTGAAGTAAGGAGGTAGAACGGTCGATGGATATGCGGCCGAGTTTTCCAGGCTTAGTCGGTTTGCTCCTACCTTGGTGGCGACCGAGTTTGACAGAGCCCAACGGTTCCAGCAGGGGCTCCACCTCGAGATTTTGTTGGCAGTGGAACAGTTTGAGCATCAGACTTTTGATGCAGTATTGAGGGCAGCTAGGAGGCACGAGTATACCTCCCAAATGATCGTGGACAAGACCGGAGGTCAAAAGCGATCTCACGGCCAGATGACCCAGTCGACAGCACCAGCCCCGGCAGTCAGGGCTTTGACAATCGGAACTCCGAGACAGGCGGCCTCAGTAACGTCGGTTCAGTATTCCACTCCGACGACCCCTCCGCAACAGAAGCCGAAGCAGTCTTCCGCAATGGGCTGCACTCATTGTGGGAAGCCAGGACACGTTGTTTCGGAGTGTCACAGAGCTCAGGGATTGTGTTTGGCTTGTGGGGCGCCGGACCACAAGATAGGGTCCTGTCCGAATAGGGCCAGTTCATCATCAGCCTTCTCTAGTCCCTCGGTAAGGGCACCAGCCCCAGTCCAATAGCAGCAGCAGTATCCATTACCGAGGCCATTGTCGCCTCAGGCCCAAGTGTTTCAGCAGCAGTACCAGCCTCCGAGGCCATTGCCGCCTCAGGCCCTAGCCTTCCAGCTACAGAGCCCCCAGCAGTATGCTCAGGTCCAAGCTCAGATCCAGAACCGGCAGAGAGGTTCCTAGCATGATATCTTCTCTCTTTCTCGTGCCTTCGATTTTCTTGCTTACATACATGATTGCATGATTGATTGCTTAGTATAGCTTTTCATTGCATCTCTAGCCTCTTAATTAAATTTCGAGGACGGAATTCTTTTAAGGTGGGTAGAGTTGTAATGCCTGTGGTTCGTATTACGTATTTCTGGAATACGTATACGTATTTCTTCTTGCATTGCATGATTTCCTTGCTTAATTTCCTCTCTGGGCTTGGTTTATTCTTGGTTTGGGTCGGCTTGGGTTGGTTCGGCTAGGCTTGATTAGCCTTGGTTCATCATGAACCAAGGGTGAACCCCCTACCTACCACAACCAACCCCATTTATTAACCTCTTCCCATTCTCTCTCCTCATTATTTCCTTTCTTCTTCATTACTCTCCACCACCAACCAAGAAAACCCTAGCCTAGGCAAGTGCATCTTGCTTCATGGAGGAACTCGAATTTTATTGTTCCATTCTCTTCTTTGCAACATTTTAACTTACTTTAGTACTTGACATTTTCTCTTTTTATGGCTAGATTCTTGTAGATCTAAGTTTAAATTACTTTCGAAAATCTTGGGTTTTGATCTACTAAACCTTGTTATTTTCGAGTCTTGATGGTTCCATGTTGTTGAGAATTTTATTCTACCCTATTTTGACCTTTGAAAAGTTGGATTTGGACTTGTTTTGACCAAATTATGGGCTTTTGGAGCTTTGGGTTCAACCTTGGAGTCCCTGCTGATTTGGAGAAGACAGTGAGCAGTGCGTGAGCTTTTTAGCTTGTATCACTGAGCTGTGTGCGCTCTTTAGCACAGCACAGTGGACCCCATACGCTGCCTTTTGGGAGCATATGACTCGCATACGCTCGCTTGCTTGACAAGGAGTCGTATGGACCCCATACGCTGCCTTTTGGGAGCGTATGACTCGCATACGCTCGCTTGCTTGACAAGGAGTCGTATGGACCCCATACGCTGCCTTTTGGGAGCGTATGACTCGCATACGCTCGCTTGCTTGACAAGGAGTCGTATGGATCCCCCCCACGCTGCCCTTTTGGGAGCGTCTGTCTTGCATACCCTGACCTGAGCGCAGCCTTACCTGAGCGTATCTTGACCTGAGCGCAGCCTTACCTGAGCGTATCTTGACCTGAGCGCAGCCTTACCTGAGCGTAGCCTGACCTAAGTATATGGCCTTTGGCTGACTTGGTCTTATGTCAGCGTGTCAGTTTGGTTTTATTTTCCTTAAGCTTGGCTCTTCTATAGCCCTGTCTATTGATATTTTATTAGATATTTAACGTCCATTTTATATCATTACGCCTTTTGTCCTGAACTTGATAATCACGAATTTACTTGATATGTTTGGAATTGATAATTGAGCATGACTTGATAGTGACCCGCCGTGGTGCACTCCCGACATGATAACTTGACTTGACAATGAATTTGACATAATAAATCTTGATAATGGCCCGTCGTGGCGCACTCCTGACAAGTAAACCTGGCATAATATATCTTGTTAAGCTGTTGCGACGGCTACCTGACCTGATATGACATGACCTGTATAATTAATCTGGACACCGTGGGCGATTGTGCTTGTACAAATAATCCAGTCCTGTCTTACATCATGTCTAGGAGGGGACTCCTGAGTACCACGGTCAGGAGTACCTATTGAAACGAACTAATGCTAATAACTAGATTAATACACTAGTCATGAAGAAATTTTTCCAGCTACAGGCAATCCCGTTATTTGGGCGCCCCACTTGGGATCTGTAGCCTGCCGTCGAGTAGGGCACATTTCCAGCACACTGTCATGTGTTGTACTCTCTAAGTCACCTAAGGGTACATGCGTTTCCTGGACGATGTACCCACTTGAGTTCAACCCCTAATTGCGTCCGGATAGCCTGGATGGTCTGCAGGGCTTGTGGCTGTGGAATAATCTCGCTGCATCTTGTTAGTAATTAGGCTTGTGACAACCCTAGTTAGTTAAAGTATCAAGCCGTAATTCTTGTTTGGCCGTGAAATGATTGGATAAAATCTAACCAGTATAGTCTTGCCCTTATCCTGTTCCAGATTGCTGCATGACCAGAATGCTTATATTTATTTTACCGATAAATGGTGAGAATTCCAAGTTCTGTTCAGACGAAGGGTTACAACCCCGGTCCTTGTTTGGTTTACAGGTTGTAACCTGGTTATCTGAATAGTCCCATGGTCATCTCATCGTATATCTCCTGTTATGTTTTTCCTAAATTCTTGTTTTATTTATTACCTTATGGTTATTGTGCGGATTGCTGGTTTTAGTTCTTAAGTGAAGCCTCCTTTGTGGCACTTGCTCTTTCTGGGGTCTGACTCAGCTGGTTTTGTATGGCCAGATACCAGAGCAGCTCCAGAGGATCTACCGCTCTTCCAGCCCGATGGTGAACACCAGACGTAACCAGGGCAACGAGTGGATCTATTTTTGCTCTCCCACTCTATTGTAAAATTATCATTTTGAGGCGATTAGCCGCCGAGCAAGTGTTAGCTCGTGTACATTTTTACTTACTGTCTGCCTACGGGCTGTAATATGATTGGCAACCTAGGGTTGATCATGTATGACCAAAACTCTTGCTAGTCCTCATATTTTGTACGACTAGCTTCATGATCAGCTGAATATGTAATGTTTGGGATGCCTTACTATTGTATATTTGGTGATCTTACATCTTGTAACATTTACTTACTTGCTTGTGATTGAGACACTAGGCTTGTTATTGACCTTAAGAGACTGATGGCTTGTAGAAAAACCCTCATATATCTAGACAGCCGTGACCGTATGGTGAGATGGATTCCATTTCATTATACGTAGCTGGCTATGTCTGCCCCCGCTCTCCAGTATTCTGGTTCTGGGGCGTGACAATATTCCCCCGAACTCGACGGGAACCCAATTTTTTTACCCGATGGGGACGGGTTTGGGGATTTAAAACGGGGATGGGGATAAAAAAAAATTCCAATCGGATTTGGGAACGGATATGGGTATAGCACTCGTCCCGATAAATTCTCGACCCCGGTTACTTATACTCATATCCATATGTGCAACCCATTGGAAATGGTATGATCTCTTGATTTATCTAGTAGTTTATATTTTTATTTTATGAAAACCATTATTAACATGCTTGAAACAATTTTTAATAAAAAAAAAAATTTAAGCTTATAATGTACATAAAAAATTGTTAACCGAACGATAGACGGAGACGAGAAAATTCTGCCCCGAAAGCGCTAACGGAATGAGGACGGGTACGAAGAATGTACTGTTTAACGGGATGGGGTTAAAAAATTGAACCCGACGGAAAACGGGACGAAAATGGAGATTCAAACACTACTCGGAGACGGGGATGGAGAATATGGTCCCCGACCCCTACCCGTTCCGTTGCCATCCCTACATGCAACGCACGTAAATGTGACTAGTATAGATAATGACGGATTTAGGGGTACAACTCGGGCGGGTTGGGTCGGGCTTGAGGTCAACCCGAGCCCAACCCGAGGAATCATAAGCCTAGTCCGAGCCCAAGTCCGACCTGACCTCGGGTTCAACATATGAAGCCCAAGACCAAGCCCGGAGGATCGGGTTGGGCTCGGGTTTGGTCGGGTTTATCGGGCTCTAAGATAATATTTGAAATAATTTTAAGCAAAAGTAATATTAAACACATAATCAAATAGCAATCAAGCCTTGATCATTACAAAATGCAAACTAAA
The DNA here is from genome assembly GCA_029216955.1 of Iris pallida. Classification (NCBI taxonomy): domain Eukaryota; kingdom Viridiplantae; phylum Streptophyta; class Magnoliopsida; order Asparagales; family Iridaceae; genus Iris; species Iris pallida. The sequence continues at coordinate 3,666,156 of JANAVB010010799.1, forward strand.
ATAGTATTTAGGACAAGGAGTTGAAGAGTTTGGGTGAAAAAATTTAGGATTTAAACATTTTATTTAAGAAGTGTATATATATATATATATATATATATATATATATATATATATATATATATATATATATATATATATATATATATATATATAAGTCAAGTTCGGGTTCTTCGGATAACCCAACACATGAATCCGAGCCCAATCCGATTTTGATCATGTTCAAATATTTTAACCCAAGTCCGAACCGAACCCAAGAATCTTCAACCCTAACCCAACCTAGTAACGGGTTTACCCCATCGGGCTTGGACTTAGCCCACCCAAGTTGCACCCTACGGATTAGCGAGAGTGTGTGGGCGGCGCACATTTTGCAAGGACTAAGGAGTGATCTTCGTCAACTATCCACCGTCCGATCAATAATGATCGAATTCGGACGGTAGGTAGGACGTTCTTAGAAGTTAATTTAATTTGATTTGATTAAATCCCTTCCTTTTCATTGTTTCCTTATCCGCAGAGTTTGCTGGGAAAACAAATTCATCGAAGCTGACTGCAGGGATTACGTGGTGCAACATCTTACCCGTTACATATAGGGCTTCTCACCCAGTAATTGATGATCAAATAACAATCAGTGTCATCAGTCACAGGTGGGTCAGGGTGCCCATCTTTGGGGATTCATACGGGTGATCTGTTGTTCCCAAACTCCTTTTTTTTCCCTATAAATATATGGGTCCTATCATTTTTAGTTATTATTTTTTTATGAATTCAGTAGTAGGTACATTTTTATAGAAGATGCACATAATTGGGATATCGGATTTGGGAACAGCAGATATGCTATTGTGATCATGGCATGTGGGTAAAATAGCTCATCGTATGTGGGCCAAAGACGTCATTCGAACAGTGCACCCATGCATGGGTGTTAAATTGAGGTTTAGATTGGGACTAAGATTTAAACTAAAAATAACTTCAAAGTCGTCTTCATCTTAACGAGGTCCTAAACAAAATTAGAAATAAAATTTGAATTTATTTCTTGGTGATCATGACATGTGGATAAAATAGCTCATCGTATGTGGGCCAAAGACGTCCTCCGAATAGTGCACATATGGGCGTTAAATTGGCGTTTAGATTTGGACTAAGATTTAAATTTAAAATAACTTCAAAGTCGTCTTCATCTTAACGAGATCCTAAACAAAATTAGAAATGAAACTTGAATTTATTTAATAATAAATACTTGAATGTATTTGGATGATTTTCATTACTTGATCTTGTATTTTGTATATAGTATTGATTTTGGTTTGATCAAAGTGTTTTTCGTGGAATTTTACTCGTGTATCGGATATCGTACAAGAGTTTATCTTATATAGGATAAACAAGAAAAAACTAACAATATTAATGACTATAACCATAATTTTTTTGTGTTTATTTATAATTATTTTAACACATTTATAGTCATACTAAACGTGTAGAGACCCTAACAATGCCATAGATGGAGACTAGGACCCGCACGTAGATCGAAAATCCTTACAAGTTAGCATAATTGACTTGTATTAGAGAATTGGCTTATCAACTGTATATTGGCCTGTAATGGTCCGGCTAGTCGGCACCATTAACTTGTTATGTGAGCCGGTAGGTAGGCTTAACTTGCCATGTATTAAAGAATTTGACTTGCCTTGTTGGCTTAAGACTAGGAGAAGGGGTGACTTAGGGAGAGTGTTGATGTGTGGGGGTGTAGGAGAGTTTTATGGCTAACTTGTTATGGAGTCAAGTAATTGGGGGATAGATATAACCCTAAACTAACACACTCTCTCTCTCTATCTCTCTCTCTCTCTTTTCATTTTCTATCACGACCTGTTTCTAAATATTTTGGTACAAATACATAAGTACTTTCAACATACGTCACAACATCAACAGTACTACGTTGTCTATGCCTCATGTATCATATCCATCATAAAATCAACCTTCAACAGTATATGTATATCACATATTTACCGTACTCATTCACATAAATGTTCTAACTATGATATAAATGAGAATAAAAAATAACAAAAAATAAACTAAAAGACTATAAAATAAATAATCATCAACTCTCAACTAATAATCTATCAATAATACATACATATAGATATGATACTTAGGAAAAATCCCTTTATAAATAAACTGAAAAGAATATCTAAAAAACTAAACTACTTCTAACTAAGCATCTATATAAGTCTCATCTATCACTAAGCATTATTAACTAGAACATATATATCTCTTTCATGAGCGCAGTCGTGTGTAGGATAACTATAAACCCCTTCTATAGTTTTCTTTCCAAATTGTACGATGTATTTTATTTAGTTTAATGTATGAATTAATTTTTTTTCCCTAAAAGGTAATATTTATTTAATCTCTCCATTAATTCTAAATCTGTATTCTTCTACAAACCCTAATTCATTCAAATCCCTCCTATTTAAAATCCTACAAATTAATTAGCATTTGTTCTAACAATCATCAACTGAATGCCAATCTATATCTCTACAATTCAAACTGTCACGTCTCAGTCTCAAAATACATGGAATTGAGCCACATGAGACACTCAGGACCTAGCCAAATCCACAGGGCACTCAGGAGTAGCATCTAACGAAAGCATAACATCTAACTAGGAGCTTGGCACTACCCCATCTATCACGGATAGACTCATCAATATCAATACTGAAGATTAAGACATATACACCAGTAAAAAAAAATGTTCATTCTCTATATGCTGAACCAACATATACACTGGACAATTTTTATCGTGGGACCATTGGCGATACAAATATAACATCCGCTTCCTACCATTTGCCAACCATCTGAAATATATATGATTGTCATAATTTCACTCGAGACAACTTAAAATCTGTCGGGTACCATTCGTTGAGTTTATGCACACTTTATTCATGTCGTACAATAACAATACTCACAACTTGTCGTAGTTCATCTCATGGGTCATGGCTTTTGTTGAACAAAGCCTCTTATTATAATTGTGAAACCCTGACTTTCAATTTATTGGATTTTGCCAGTTAGCGATAATTAGTTTAGTTATTATTTTATTATTATTATTAGTAGTATTATATACTATTATTATATTATTATTTAGTCGGATTTATAAAAAAATATTATTTTAAAATTATCGTTGATTTTTTATTGTGGCCCAGCCCCGATCCCGAGTCCGGACTCCAAACCCGAGTTCGAACCCGGTTCGATTTCTCGAAACCCGATCCCGATCCAATTCTTTTATTTCTTTTGAAATCCTAGTTAAATATCTATTATTATTATCTTTTAAAAAAAATATAAATCCATTGGCTTGGTCACCCACGACCAAGCCAGCCACCCACTCCTCCCTATTCTTCGGCAACCCATTTTCTACTCTACTCCACATGTTCACTTCTCCTCCTCCTTAAAACAAACCCACTCCCACCACCAATACACCCACCACCAGCACTCATAAAAATTCCCCCATCACTTTCTCTTCTCTTCCTCACTCTCCTCCACCCTCCAGAGACTTCCCCGTGTGCCGAAGTCGAGTCCCGCTCGGCCGAGTCCGCGCCTCCACCCAGCTCCCCGTGCACGGCCCGCAGGCCACCTCCGCCAGCCGTCCAGCCGACGCCGCCTCCCGCGCGCGCCCCTAGGCCGCCCTAGCCGGCCGTCCGCGTCTCCCCGCGCGTCCCTGGGCCGCCTACGCCGGCTGCCCTCGACCCCAGCGCCGGCTGGCCCGATCTCCGGCCGCGTCCAGCCGCGGCTCCACCCTCCCGCGCGCGCCTCCTCGCCGAGCTTCCCGTGTTTTCGCGAGTCCCCGATCTCCAGATCTGCTGTCCGGTTCATTTCCGTGCTTCCCGCGGTCCCGGTTTTCGATGTCCAGCACTGTACGTGCCCGATCCGCTGTCCCGAGGTGATTCTCCGCTGCCCGTATATTTCTTTCTCCCATTTTTATCTGAGAGCTCTAGCCGAGCAATCCGAGGTATACTTCCGTGTCCTCGTGTCCCTTCCGTAGTGTCAATGATGATACGGTTCCCGATCCCGTCCCGGGATTCGGTTGCGTTTTCGGTTTCTTCGGATTCCGAACTTTCCTTCGGAAAGATTTCTGTGGTTTGTTGTCTGTGAGAATTCCGAGTTTAGTTTCAAAATTTCCGAAACTAGTATATTTGGGTTCTGTGATCATTTTTCCTAGTTGTTTCCGTGGTATTTTTGGGTTTTCCGAAAATGTATTTCGGAAACGTTCTGTGAATGGGATTTTTCATATATTTTGTGGATGGAAATTATTTTCAGTGGGTTTCCCTGGTTTGGGATTATTATTTTGGTGTTTGTTGGCATTTTTCCAGTATTGGGTTGTCCCAGTTATAGAGGAAATGCTGCCTAAATTTTCTTAAAAAGTTTTGAAATACTTTCCAAAACCAGTTATTTTGCAAAGGAATTATTTAGTTGATTTTGTTTTTCGGGCGACGACCGTACCGGTCTGTGGGCCCTAGCAAAATGCAAACGAAACCGGTATTGTCCGGACGTTGAGGCATTAGCTAAAAATGATATTTTGAACCAAGTCTGAGACGCATCTAATTATTATCTTTAATTTATAATTATTATTTTTAGAACGGGTTACTGCTGTTCGTATTTTAGTGCAGGGCTTCAGCCTACTGCTGGACCGTCCGCAGCATTCAGAGCTAGCATTTCTATTATTAATTTAATTTATGTAAAGTTTATAAGGGCATAAGCCCGGTTTTCTATTTTTTCTGCGGCCTTGTATTGTGTAGCGTAGCTTTTCTTTATTTTCTGAGTTATTGTTTTGGCTTTAAACACGTAGATTATTAAAATGAGTATTTATTTTAATATAGAAAATTAATAAGGTTTTCTCACATTAAATAAATTAGTAAAATTGCAAGTTTGTAATCTAACAAAAATTCACGTTTTCTCATTTAAAGAAAAATCTAATTTTGTATATATATTATGAAAATACCAAGTTTTGCCAAATTAACCAGTAATTGCCATTTTTCTAATTAATCAATAACCGGCTTATTTTAATTAAATAACAACGAACGTAGAATTGCGACGTTAGACGTTTTTCGGTAGAATAATTAAATAAACTTAAAACTGAATTAGGACCAATTCTAGAGATTGTAACTAGCACACCTAGAATGGTTTCATATTGGTTCTATGCCAAGGTTCTCAACTGTAGGATCTCGGAGACGAACCTGACATCCTCCTCGGAGCCGACTTTACCGATCCAGTCATAAACAAAGGCAAGTTACGGTTATGTTTTTCTTGTATTTTATTTAGTAATTGTCTAGCTGCATGCTTAAACTACATTGCTACACGGAATCCTCTCCTAGGGTTCAGATATTGATTGGTTGATTGTAGAGATTGGGGAAATAGTGTAACGTTTATGGCCAATATCCCTCATATTGAATATTGTGCGAGCTTACCCCTCTTACAAACGGGGATAAGCCGTATCGCGTCGCTAGGACGCTATTGTTTAACCCAAGCCGGTCATAGACGATTACACATTCAAATCACATTGTTTTTAATCGTAGAATGCTGGAAAATATTGTTTAAACTGTTTAGCTTGCACTTTTCCATTATTACTTGAAATATGAGATACATATTCGTACTTGCTCCCTCCTGACTAGAGACAACATTTTTAGGTGATGTTGAGGATGCTGAGCTATTGTACAATAGCTATTATGACCCGGTTCTGTACCATGTGGTGTTGCCGGAGTCCCCCTTGGAGGACGCAGGACCTGAGGCCGACGAGCCGACCACTTAGCTAGTTATTTCCAGTTTCCAGTTTTGTTGTTTTGAAATTTTGTTAATTTGAATTCAGCATTTTATTTCAGTTCTTTTATTTCCAATTGTACTTTTCAGATGTTGAATAAAAGTTTTAAAATTTTCGTATATTGAGTTGTGACAAATATATAGATGTTGTTGTGAATTCCTGCATATAGAACAGCTTACTGCCGCCGTCTCACAACGGTACAGGCTGGGCATGATCCGGTTCGACCCAATTATTTGGGATCGGGTCGTGACATGTTTTTAGTGGTGGCCCATACAGGTCGTGAAACAACAATTTAGGAAAACACCTAGAAACAATTAGAACACTAGAACATTGATTTCTCACAACATAGGTATAATGACCCGCTCCGCCCTAGCGGAACGCCGATTCAAACGGCAAGTACAACGACTCAAATGAGCCGTCGACCCAAAAAGTTGGCATCGACCTGAAGAAGAATCGATGCAAGGCTTACATTGACCGCCTAAGATGAATCCAGACTTAGACTTTCAAAGGCGCGCTCGGAGTATCGCTCGGCCGATGCGAACATCGCTAAGGTGGGTGGCTCCGATGAACCCGTCTTTGCTTAGCCTAGACACTTAACAATACGGACACTATCACGAGAATCGCTAGGCGATAACACCGTGTATGCTAATAAATGACTCAACGCACCTAGCTAAGGGATTAATCCTATTTTGTATGCTTGTATAGAATATGAAAAAGAACATAGAAAATATGAGAACTCTCGCACCGCGCTCCACGCTCGTGCTAAGGCACAAGCTTACGTGCAAGTCCCTTATGCGTTCAACAATGAAACAATGAATGGTTTACAACAATGAAACGAAAGACTATCAACATAGTCGTTCCGAAGAGAGTATAGCAACATTTAAAGACTATAGGACCGATGGGTCGCCGAGACGACTCCCGCAAGGGGAGTTGCAAAAATGTATGAATGAATGAATGAACGAATAAGTGAATGAATGAATCGACGAATGAATAAATGAATATGTGAATGAATCAATGAACGAACGGACAAGTGAAAGAAAGAAAAGAAAGAATGAAGAAAAGATAAGAAAGAAAGGAATGGTTAGCGACAGGTATGACGGGCACGTACGACGGGGCTCGCTACCCGCGCTGTACGGACGCAAACCTGGTCGATAACGCATTATGGCTAAGCGTTAGCCTACGGCTCGGTGACAGCCGTTAAGTTAAAATGACAAATAATACGAAATGGTCGTGGACAATCCCCTCGTATACGGGAGGTGGGAGATATAAGGGATTTCCAGCGGCACGGTCAAAGGGGGGACGTGGCCGGTCCGGACGAAAATAAAAAATATGGCTTACGGGCTGCCTGGGTGTGGACTTGGCCATCCAGGGGACGTAAGTGCAGCAGTATTTCAAGAGACTAACGGGGTGTGTGCCAGCCCGCACCCTACGTTAGTTGAGAAATACAACGGCCTGGTTATGTCCAAAATAGCTTGTGATGCCAGCGACCGATGCATATAGATTTAAGTGGGCTTTGCTGGTGGCAATCCATGTGCAAGTCCTTGCATTGAAATCAAAGTTGTCTAAGTTAACTAAATGAAGTGCCTTCGGAACAGGCTTGAATACAATACACCAAGTAATCGAGAGTACTTCGGCAAAGGAGTTAGAAAATACGCCTACGACGTGCTAGGACCCGAGACAGGGACACGCCCTTGACATTGAAAGTTCACTTGAATCACGTTAAGTTATTTCCTATGAATTATTGACTAACTTGGTTTACTTTGGACAGGGAAGGCCGGACGGTAAGTATGGGTAAGTCATGCATGTATTTTCATGCGACACTTGTATTCGGCAACACGAGATAGGCTATAAAATATGCCATGAAACTGATCCTAAGGCAAGATTAGAAAGACAATGAATGATAGACGGTGCACAAAAGTAAATAGAACGTGTTTGGTAATGATAGCATTGTGGGCGAGCTAGCCTCTCCACCAGTGCATAACAATGTACTGATAACCCCACAGTCTGCTTACAGGATGCAGGAGACGTCGTCGGGTGCAGAGCTTCCCTCGAACGTGCTAAGGCACGGAGCTACCTATGGAGCCTTAGAGCGTTACAAGGAGCTGGAGCACCATATACAGGACATAATGTATCGGAACATCGCCATGAATCATTCCATCTTGTAAGCCACTTGGCACGTCTTTTATGTTTCAGAGAGAGAGAGCTTGAGAGACTTGTAATATCGACCTAGCGCCGCTTATAAATTTCTTGAATGTCAATAAAGAGTTTGAATTTGCTTCAATTTGTGTTCATTTACTTTCCGCTGCAAATGGGGACACTCTGTGCGACTCTGTGGCCTAGCTCAAATCGGCCGTTTTTGGACTTAGCCTTGTACGGGCGCAACCTAGGCCCGTGCGGCATCACGTCTTAGCGAGGACGATCGCTCCTGCGGGAGCGGGACGTGATAGATTGGTATCAGAGCACGGCTTTACGTCCTTGGACTTCATTTTGATTTTTTCAGTTTTGAAAGCTCGTTGAAACAAAAGAAGGATACGCTCTCTCTCATTGTGCCTTGGGATGTTCCATACAATAAGTCTAATATTTTCAAAAGCTCGTACAAGTACTCGATTGAACGGGATCGATAGACGAAGGCCTTTGTGCCAAACCGCGACGGACTCGAGTTGGAAGGAACGCATGATAAGAGTTAGCAAACGTAAGACATGCTTGAATAACCTTACGCTGACAATAGCGAACAAGTACACGAGACCGAAGTATAGTTCGAACGGGATAGTTATGCATGCATGCCTTTTGGCTAAGTTGTGCCGCGTGTCGCGCATCTCGACTTTTTGGTGCAAACGAGTTGCGAGCGAGATTGACTATCGCTCGGACGAGAATAAGGGAGACTTAGAACGTATGTTGATAGAGACGCTACTTGACTGGCGCTAAAACGAGCACGAGAGATGGTTCTTAGACTTTGAGGAATGGACGAACGCGCGATTGAACACATCGATTGGGAGTCGAATGATCTTTTGAGGATTTGTAGGATGACTTGACTCCGAGTTGTGTATGTGACAGCTTCAAAGAAGGAAAAGAGCGAGTGTCGATGACTAATCGAGTGGCTCGAACCCTGAGTGGTGTATGAACGTTATAGAAATTGTTCGAGCGAGATAAAAGGATTTACGGATAGAACGAGCATGTCGGCAAGCGATGATATCGCACAAAGCCTTAGAACGAGCAACGCTTAGTTGGTTTCGACTTCGATAGTCTCAAATGAGATATCGTTCGGACGAATTAAGAATACGTAGTGCGAATTATGAAACGATCGAATAGAGAGTCGGAACGATGAAACGAATGGAGGTCTTGGTCGAAGAAACATAGAAGATCGTGCATGCGATTTTGAATTTAGTCGAAGAGATTGAAACTTGAGTTAAGGTGAATTACTCATGGACGAGATCGGGAATAGCACGGTCGGAAGATAGCGTGCAAAGGAAACGTTGATATGAAGATACGAGAATGACTAAGGAATTGAAATTGATGTTGCTCGATGAAGAGTTAGCACGCGACAATGTGAATCGAGGAAATTAAGTTGCACGACTTGGAATTCGTTGCAAAAGGAAGATCGTCAGGTTATGTACATCATCGATGGTATTGAGGCGTATTAAAGATCGATGTACGATAACTCGGGGGTACTCTGATTCGATGAATGATGATCGTGTTAGAAGTTATTATTTTGAAGGATGCTATGTTGGAGAATTTGAATAGAAATGAATATTTGGAATGAAGAAGGAAAGTGACTTGATTGTTCGGTGATAACCACAACGACAACGATCTTGTCTTGCGCGAGTGCAACTCCAGCCTCGCACATGCGTCACATCGGATTTGGGACGATCGTTCCGCGTGAGCGTTGGCATGGTGATTCATGTCCAGCAGGAATGATCGGACTCGAAATACCTTGATATGGCAATTTTGATTGCTACAACTTGTGGTTTGAAGCGAAGGCGAATTTGAGGATTGATCGGACTTATGATGGACGACGAAGCAAAGTTGAGGATTGAGTAGGCCCAATCTGCGTATCGAAAATGAGTAAGTCTAGACGCAACGCAAGAGTTACGTCCCGATGAGGACGATTATTCTGCAGGAATGTTGATATGGTGATTCATGTCCGCCGTGGATAATCAGACTTGCGTGAGATCGGGAAACGACATATAGCAAGGCTAGACGACCTTGTGATCGACTACGTGAATTGGATAGGTGGATTGTATCAAACATACTGAAGAGATAGACTATGAAAATTGTTAGTGTGGACATACGATATTAATATGTCGAGGATTTGGTTGAGGATAACCTACGAGCTCGAACTTGGAGCGGAGAATGTGTTAATGCGAATAGGGTGAACGCTGCTTGACGTTTAGAAATTTGAGTGAAACGAACTTGGGTAGAAACTCCCGTACAAGCGAACAAATGGTTTGACCATAGGAATTGGGGCGAGCGTCGTGCAACGGCCTTGCACGATGAGCAACGGACTTGACATGTAACTATGACCTTGTGAGCTGACCTAGCAGATAGGCGGACGACCCTATGCCGAGTGATTGAACCTGTGTGATTGACATTACAGTATCGTCTGGATGGACGATAGACTTGAGGCAACATGACTTAGAGTAGGACGGGGGAAACTGGGAATGTGTGTGAACGACGACGAAATTGGCCCCAAACGAAGTGAATGATAGGAATGGATGTTGCGCAAGTAAAGTTGGAATAACGAATTGAATCATTGATTGGAAGACGTACTCGGTGATAGTACGATACTTGATCTCGAATCGGACGAAAATTACTTAGACTTGGTCGACCCCGCTAAGAAGAAATCGTATTGATTTCGTAGACAAGAACGCTTGAGAAACGAATCGGGTCATCTCGATGACCGAGATAAGAGATAGTGAGATGCACACGAGTTCGGTTTTAAATCGAAGTTAGCAAAACGATTGGCAAATCGAAACTATCACGAGTAGCTTGTTCGACTTTGCTAGTCGCTAAGCTTGGTTGAAATGTACGTATTTGAGGGACGCCTTGAATGCGTGCACGATCCAAACTCAGCGATATGATGAACTCGAATGCAGCTGTAAGTGGGTGTTGAGATGCACATGAAACGAATGAGTGAGTTTGCCTCAGCCTACGACTTTCGTATTTGACGAATTACAACGCACCTCGTGCGACCGTTTTAGTCCCATGATACTTCGAAAATGCAACCAAGTCGAAGAAACACTTGAATTGAATAAGTGCCATCAATTCTAAAATGAATGAAAAGTTATCCAATAAAAATCGACCAAACGTATGCGACACGGAACTCGGAAAGGTACCGAGCATGGTTCGATGCCATCGAACGATAGAGCCGTTCGATAGAATTGTCTATGAAACACGATGACACGAGTTAAGGAATGGTAGGATGACCTGCACTCAGGAAGTCTCGAGGACGAGACTTGTTTTGAGTGGTGTATTATGTAATGACCCGCTCCGCCCTAGCGGAACGCCGATTCAAACGACAAGTGCAACGACTCAAACGAGCCGTCGACCCGAAAAGTTGGCATCGACCTGAAGAAGAATCGATGGAAGGCTTGCATTGGCCGCCGAAGATGAATCCAGACTTAGACTTTCAAAGGCGCGCTCGGAGTATCGCTCGGCCGATGCGAACATCGCTAAGGTGGGTGGCTCCGATGAACCCGTCTTTGCTTAGCCTAGACACTTAACAATACGGACACTATCACGAGAATCGCTAGGCGATAACACCGTGCATGCTAATAAATGACTCAACGCACCTAGCTAAGGGATTAATCCTATTTTGTATGCTTGTATAGAATATGGAAAAGAACATGGAAAATGTGAGAACTCTCGCACCGCGCTCCACGCTCGTGCTAAGGCACAAGCTTACGTGCAAGTCCCTTACGCGTTCAATAATGAAACAATGAATGGTTTACAACAATAAAACGGAAGACTATCAACATAGTCGTTCCGAATAGAGTTTAGCAACATTGAAAGACTATAGGACCGATGGGTCGCCGAGGCGACTCCCGCAAGGGGAGTTGCAAAAATGTATGAATGAATGAATGAACGAATAAGTGAATAAATGAATCGACGAATTGAATAAATGAATATGTGAATGAATCAATGAACGAACGGACAAGTGAAAGAAAGAAAAGAAAGAATGAAGAAAAGATAAGAAAGAAAGGAATAGTTAGCGACAGGTATGACGAGCACGTGCAACGGGGCTCGCTACCCGCGCTGTACGGACGCAAACCTGGTCGATAACGCATTATGGCTAAGAGTTAGCCTATAGCTCGGTGACAGCCGTTAAATTAAAATGACAAATAATACGAAATGGTCGTGGACAATCCCCTCGTATACGGGAGGTAGGAGATATAAGGGATTTTCAGCGGCACGGTCAAAGGGGGGACGTGGCCGGTCCGGACGGAAATAAAAAATATGGCTTACGGGCTGCCTGGGTGTGGACTTGGCCATCCAGGGGACGTAAGTGCAGCAGTATTTCAAGAGACTAACAGGGTGTGTGCCAGCCCGCACCCTACGTTAGTTGAGAAATACAACGGCTTGGTTATGTCCAAAATGGCTTGTGATGCCAGCGACCGGTGCATATAGATTTAAGTGGGCTTTGCTGGTGGCAATCCACGTGCAAGTCCTTGCATTGAAATCAAAGTTGTATAAGTTAACTAAATGAAGTGCCTTCGGAACAGGCTTGAATATAATACACCAAGTAATCGAGAGTACTTCGGAAAAGGAGTTAGAAAATACGCCTACGACGTGCTAGGACCCGAGGCAGGGACACGCCCTTGACATTGAAAGTTCACTTGAATCACGTTAAGTTATTTCCTATGAATTGTTGACTAACTTGGTTTACTTTGGACAGGAAAGGCCGGACGGTAAGTATGGGTAAGTCATGCATATATTTCCATGCGACACTTGTATTCGGCAACACGAGATTGGCTATGAAATATGCCATGAAACTGATCCTAAGGCAAGATTAGAAAGACAATGAATGATAGACGGTGCACAAAAGTAAATAGAACGTATTTGGTAATGATAGCATTGTGGGCGAGCTAGCCTCCCCACCAGTGCATAACAATGTACTGATAACCCCACAGTCTGCTTGCAGGATGCAGGAGACGTCGTCGGGTGCGGAGCTTCCCTCGAACGCGCTAAGGCACGGAGCTACCTATGGAGCCTTAGAGCATTGCAAGGAGCTGGAGCACCATATACAGGACATAATGTATCGGAACATCGCCATGAATCATTCCATCTTGTAAGCCACTTGGCACGCCTTTTATGTTTCAGAGAGAGAGAGCTTGAGAGACTTGTAATATCGGCCTAGCGCCGCTTGTAAACTTTTTGAATGTCAATAAAGAGTTTGAATTCGCTTTAATTTGTGTTCATTTACTTTCTGCTGCAAATGGGGACACTCTGTGCGACTCTGTGGCCTAGCTCAAATCGGCCGTTTCCGGACTTAGCCTTGTACGGGCGCAACCTAGGCCCGTGCAGCATCACGCCTTAGCGAGGACGATCGCTCCTGCGGGAGCGGGACGTGACAATAGGTCCGAATTATATACATAAATATTTTTGTTTAACTATAGACTGGTAGGATACCTTGCTTATGTTTATACCCTAAACCTTCCAAAGTATGGCCAAAGGGAAGACCACCCGTTCCGGCCCTGCTGAAGACGAGGTGTCATCTACCAATCACACCCCACCTCCTCAAGCACGCCGGGACCCACCTTCCTTGCAGTTGACTGACCGTCCCCATGCTGCACCAGCACCCCGCCCCGTTTATGCTACTACAGCACAAACGGCAGAACCGGTACTTCCCCGGGCTGAGCCACAGTCCCCTGCGGTAGTGCCCGTAAAAGCTGCCCCACCAGTGCCCGTGGATCCCACCGATCTCGTGGGCATGCTACGAGGAATGCTTGAAGCCCAGAGAGCCCAAGCAGAAGCTCATCGAGAACAGACTGCAGCCCAAGCTGAAGCCCATCGCGAGCAGACCGCGATCATGAGAGAGGGCATGGAGAATGCCCATAACGTAGCTATGGCTGCCTTTGAGAGAGGAGGAACAACTTTATTGGAGCCACGACCTGCCAAGGTAAAAATAAATCCAGGAGTTAAGTTATGTAACATTAAGGCCATTCATTTGATAAAAGGGCATATTATTATGTGAAGGTCGGAGATATAGAGGGTTTCAAGAAGCAGGGCCCTCGACCTTTCAAAGAAACCGAGGGTATCATCTACGCCGATGAATGGATAGACAGCATGGAGCGTCTCTTGAGCGTCGCTCGACTCCCAGAGGACCTCAAGACCGAAGCAGTAGGACTCCAGCTGCAAGATATGGCAAGCACCTGGTATCGGAATGAACCCCGACTCCAGGACAAGCAGCTTGACTGGGACACCTTCAAGAGGCTGTTCCGCAGGAAGTTCTTTCCAACATCTGAGTTGCAGGAGATGGAAAGACAGTTCCACGATCTGAAACAAGGGAACATGATAGTTGGAGAGTATGCGGCAGAGTTTGGCCGACTTAGCCGTTTTGCCAAGAACTTGGTTGCTGACCCTAAGGATCGTGCTGAGAGATTCAGGTATGGACTAAGGAAAAAAATTCGCACCCCTGTGATCGCAGGCGGCGCCAAGACATACGAGAAGATTCTGATACGAGCTCAGGACATGGAGAAGAGCCAACCTTCTCGTTCAAAAAGGGAGTATCCTGGAACTAGCAACTTCCAGGGTAACCAGAAGAGGCCCAACAACAACAACAACAGGCCTTCGCACCACCAGCAGCAGCACCATTAGGCAAGGACCAGTGATAGAATGCCTCAGAAGCAGATCCCTGTCTGCGACTACTGCAAGAGGCCAGGACATCAGGCAAACATCTGCAGGAAGAAACTGGGATACTGCCCAGTTTGTGGGTCTGCCACCCACCAAGTGAGGGACTGCCCCACAGCATTCAACCGGACCGAAGCAACTCAGCAAAGAGCTCCTCTACCCACTCAGCAAGAACAGTTCGGGCAACATCAGCAGAAGACCGGGCGAGCTTTTGCCCTAGCAGCAGACGAGCAGGAACCAGAGCAGAAACCCACCACTGATGTCATCACAGGTTCCATTTATGTGTTTTCACATCCTACTCTAGCATTATTTGATTCAGGTACATCACACAGTTTTATATCATCAAAGTTTATTTCTGTACACCACCTAGATACGGGACTTAGCAAGATGATTAGTAGAGTTATGACCGATGGTGGACCCATACCCATCACCGAGACTTGTAACTGTCCCATAACTATCTCAGGTCACAAATTCTTAACACCCTTACTTATGATGCCCTTTTCCAACTATGATGTAGTCCTAGGGATGGACTGGTTAAGTGAACAGCATGCGCTGATAGATTGTCACAGAGGATGTATAACTTCAGCCCACCAGGAGAACCGGAGTTTGAAATCTCTCGAGCTCCGGAAGACATGAAGAGTGTTACCTACTCCTCTATCACCGAAGAACCCGGGCCTCCTTACCCTATTATAGCAGAATTCATGGACGTCTTTCCAGATAGTCTTCCAGGATTGCCGCCAGATCGAGGTGTGGAATTCTCCATCGACCTAGTACCCGGCTCTTCCCCTATTTTTCGGGGGTGCTACAGAGTCAACCCTAAGGAGGCAAAGGAGATGAAGGACCAGATTGACGAACTGAAGGCACAAGGATTTATCAGAGACGGGGCTTTACCCTGGGGAGCACCAGTTTTGTTCGTACCCAAAAAGGATGGAACCGTGCGGATGTGCATTGATTACCGGGCGCTGAACAACATCACCATCAAGAACAAGTACCCTCTGCCCCGGATCGACGACCTGTTTGATCAACTGAGTGGAGCTAAGGTATTTTCGAAAATAGATCTCAGGTCTGGCTACCATCAAATCAAGGTCAGGAAGGAGGATATTCCAAAGACGGCGTTCAACACCAAATATGGTCAGTATGAATTTTTGGTCATGCCGTTTGGACTGACGAATGCCCCTGCAGTATTCATGAACCTTATAAACAAGGGCTTCCATGAATATCTGGATCAGTTTGTGGTTGTCTTCATCGACGACATTCTGATCTACTCGAAGACTGAAGAAGAGCACGAAGAGCACCTAAGGAAAGTTCTGGGAACTTTAAGGAAAGATAAGCTCTATGGTAAGCTATCTAAATGCGAATTTTTCTTAGACAAAGTGGATTTTCTTGGCCATGTTGTCACAGGAGAAGGAATTTCGGTGGATCCAATGAAGATAGCTGCTATTGAGAAGTGGACTGCACCAAGTTCAGTTGCAAAAATTAGAAGCTTTTTAGGTTTAGCTGGCTACTACCGGAAGTTTGTGAAGGATTTCTCCAGGATTGCTGAGCCGATGACGAAGCTCACCAGGAAGAATGAAGAATTTGTTTGGTCGGAAGCTTGCCAGTCAACATTTGAGGAACTGAAGAAGAGGCTTACAACGGTGCCGATACTTGCGCTACCCTCAGATACCGGCGGTTTCTCAATTTATAGTGATGCTTCCGGTAAGGGATTGGGCTGCATTCTTCAACAACACGAGAAAGTAATTGCTTACGCATCTAGGCAATTACGGACTCATGAGAAGAACTATCTCACACATGATTTGGAGCTTGCATCGGTGATATTTGCATTAAAGCTGTGGAAGCACTACCTTTATGGAGAGAGAGTGAAAATATTTACAGACCACAAAAGTCTTAAATATGTTTTCACTCAGAAGGAGCTGAACATGCGACAGAGATGATGGCTGGAGCTGATGAAGGATTTCGACATCAACCTGCAGTATCATCCGGGTAAGGCTAATGTTGTTGCAGATGCACTTAGTCGATATCCGATGGCAATGTTCTTGACTAAGGAGCGTCATTTGCTGGAGGACATGGAAAAGCTTGGACTGGAGATTGTACTGCTCGAAGAGGAAATGAAGAAACTGGGAAGAGAAGCCATTGTACCAGGAGCTGATTCAACAATGATGCAATTGCAAGTGCGTTCAAGTCTAATGGACAGAGTCAAGGAGGCACAATTCCAAGACGAGATGCTTTGCAAACTCAGAGATCAAGTACTGGCAGAAACACTTAAAGGATTCTCAATCGCCAGCGACGGAGCACTGAAGCATGGTACGAGGCTGTGCGTACCAACTGGCGAACTGAGGAACGAGCTGATGTAAGAAGCACACCAGTCGCAGTATTCCATACATCCAGGAGCCAACAAAATGTATCGGGATATGCGTACTATAGTGTGGTGGTACAGAATGAAGAAGGACGTATCCAGGTATGTAGCTAGATGTTTAATTTGTCAACAAGTGAAAGCTAGCAGACAGAGACCAGCAGGACTATTGCAGCCGCTAGACATCCCGGAGTGGAAATGGGAACACTTGACGATGGACTTTGTGTCGAGACTGCCTCAATCCCAAGGAGGGAAGGATGTCATTTGGGTTATCGTGGACCGACTGACGAAGTCAGCCCACTTTATTCCTTTCAAGGTGGGTCTATCCACTGAGAAGTTGGCGGCACTGTACATACGGTACATCTACCGGATTCACGGAGTTCCGGTAAGTATTGTGTCTGACAGGGATACCAGGTTCACCTCTCACTTCTGGAAGAGTTTGCATGACAGTTTGGAAATGCAACTGAAGTTCAGCACCGCCTACCACCCCCAGACGGACGGACAATAGGAGAGAACAATCCAGACACTAGAAGACAAGCTGAGATCCTGTGTCTTGGAATTTGGAGGGTCTTGGAAAGACCATTTGCACTTGGTAGACTTCTCCTACAACAACAGCTACCAAGCTAGCATCGGTATAACACCGTTCGAGGCACTGTATGGACGTCGTTGCCGCACTCCACTTGCTTGGGACGACGTAGGAGAACGAGTATTGCTTGGACCTGAGATGGTGATCGATGCAGCAGAGAAGGTAAAGATGATCAGAGACAAGCTCAGGATTGCCCATGACAGACAAAAGCATTGGGCCGATAGCAGCCGACGGCCGTTGGAGTTTGAAGAAGGTGACAGTGTGTTCGTGAAGATCTCTCCTACCAGAGGAACCATCCATTTCGACAGAGCAGGGAAGCTAAGCCCCAGGTATATTGGTCCTTTTGAAGTACTTAACAGGATTGGAGAAGTGGCTTATCGGGTGGCTCTACCCCCAAGTCTCAAAGGCGTCCACAACGCCTTCCACGTTTCAGAACTGAGACGCTACATCCCGAACCCGAGCCACATATTGGACCATTCGAAGCTGGAAATTGGACCCAGCCTCACAGTGCCAGAGAAGCCAGTGGCAATATTGGACAAAGGAGAGAAGAGAACCAGGAATTCTGTGACGCCAATAGTCAGAGTTATGTGACGGCACAACTCACCAGGCGAGTCTACCTGGGAGCGAGAAGACAAGATGCGGGAGCAATATCCGTATCTGTTTGAGACTTGAGGTAACCCCTAACCCTGCCTTTAATTTCGAGGACAAAATTTTCTAAGGAGGAAAGATTGTGAAACCCTAATTTTTAATTTATTGGATTTTGCCAGTTAGCGATAATTAGTTTAGTTATTATTTTATTATAATTATTATTATTATTATATACTATTATTATATTATTATTTAGTCGGATTTAGGAAAAAATATTATTTTAAAATTATCGTTGATTTTTTATTGTGGCCCAGCCCCGATCCCGAGTTCGGACTCCGAACCCGAGTTCGAACCCGGTTAGATTTCCCGAAACCCGATCCCGATCCAATTTTTTTATTTCTTTTGAAATCCTAGTTAAATATCTATTATTATTATATTTTTTAAAAAAAATATAAATCTATTGGCTTGGTCACCCACGACCAAGCCAGCCACCCACTCCTCCATATTCTTCAGCAACCCATTTTCTACTCTACTCCACATGTTCACTTCTCCTCCTCCTTATAACAAATCCACTCCCACCACCAATACACCCACCACCAGCATTCCTAAAAATTCCCCCATCACTTTCTCTTCTCTTCCTCACTCTCCTCCACCCTCCAGAGACTTCCCCGTGCGCCGAAGTCGAGTCCCGCTCGGCCGAGTCCGCGCCTTCACCCAGTACCCCATGCACGGCCCGCAGGCCACCTCCGCCGGCCGTCCAGCCGACGCCGCCTCCCGCGCGTGCCCCTAGGCCGCCCTAGCCGGCCGTCCGCGTCTCCCCGCGCGCCCCTGGGCCACCCACGCCGGCCGCCCTCGACCCCAGCGTCGGCCGCCCAGATCTCCGGCCGCGTCCAGCCGCGGCTCCACCCTCCCGCGCGCGCCTCCTTGCCGAGCTTCCCGTGTTTTCGCGGGTCCCCGATCTCCAGATCTGCTGTCCGGTTCATTCCCGTACTTCCTGCGGTCCCGGTTTTCGCTGTCCAGTACTGTCCGTGCCCGATCCGCTGTCCCGAGGCGATTCTCCGCTGCCCGCGTATTTCTTTCTCCCATTTTCATCTGAGAGCTCTAGCCGAGCAATCCGAGGTATACTTCTGTGTCCCCGTGTCCCTTCCGTAGTGTCAATATGATACGGTTCCCGATCCCGTCCCGGGATTCGGTTACGTTTTCGGTTTCTTTGGATTCCGAACTTTCCATCGGAAAGATTTCTGTGGTTTGTTGTCTGTGAGAATTCCGAGTTTAGTTTCGGAATTTTCGAAACTAGTATATTTGGGTTCTGTGATCATTTTTCCTAGTTGTTTCCGTGGTATTTTTGGGTTTTCCGAAAATGTATTTCGGAAACGTTCTGTGAATGGGATTTTTCATATATTTTGTGGATGGAAATTATTTTCAGTGGGTTTTCCTGGTTTGGGATTATTATTTTGGTGTTTGTTAGCATTTTCCCAGTATTGGGTTGTCCCGGTTATAGAGGAAATGCTGCCCAAATTTTCTTAAAAAGTTTTGAAATACTTTCCAAAACCAGTTATTTTGCAAAGGAATTATTTGGTTGATTTTGTTTTTCGGGCGACGACCGTACCGGTCTGTGGGCCCTAGCGAAATGCAAACGAAACCGGTATTATCCGGACATTGAGGCATTAGCTAAAAATGATATTTTGAACCAAGTCTGAGAAGCATCTAATTATTATCTTTAATTTATAATTATTATTTTTAGAATGGGTTACTGCTGTTCGTATTTTAGTGCAGGGCTTCGGCCTACTACTGGACCGTTCGCAGCATTCAGAGCTAGCATTTCTATTATTAATTTAATTTATGTAAAGTTTGTAAGGGCATAAGCTCGATTTCCTATTTTTTTTCTGTGGCCTTGTATTGTGTAGCGTAGCTTTTCTTTATTTTCTGAGTTATTGTTTTGGCTTTAAACGCGTAGATTATTAAAATGAGTATTTATTTTAATATAGAAAATTAATAAGGTTTTTTCACATTAAATAAATTAGTAAAATTGCAAGTTTGTAATCTAACAAAAATTCACGTTTTCTCATTTAAAGAAAAATCTAATTTTGTATATATATTATGAAAATACCAAGTTTTGCCAAATTAACCAGTAATTGCCATTTTTCTAATTAATCAATAACCGGCTTATTTTAATTAAATAACAACGAACGTAAGATTGTGACGTTAGACATTTTTCGGTAGAATAATTAAATAAACTTAAAACTGAATTAGGACCAATTCTAGAGATTGTAACTAGCACACCTAGAATGGTTTCATATTGGTTCTAAGCCAAGGTTCTCAACTGTAGGATCTCGGAGACGAACCTGACATCCTCCTCGGAACCGACTTTACCGATCCAGTCATAAACAAAGACAAGTTACGGTTATGTTTTTATTGTATTTTATTTAGTAATTGTCTAGTTGCATGCTTAAACCACATTGCTACACGGAACCCTCTCCTAGGGTTCAGATATTGATTGATTGATTGTGGGGATTGGGGGAATAGTGTAACGTTTATGGTCAATACCCCTCATATTGCATATTGTGCGAGCTTACCCCTCTTACACACGGGGATAAGCCGTATCGTGTCGCTAGGACGCTATTGTATAACCCAAGCCGGTCATAGACGATTACACATTCAAATCACATTGTTTTTAATCGTAGAATGCTGGAAAATATTGTTTAAACTGTTTAGCTTGCACTTTTTCATTATTACTTGAAATATGAGATACATATTCGTACTTGCTCCCACCTGACTGGAGACAACATTTTTAGGTGATGTTGAGGATGCTGAGCTATTGTACAATAGCTAATATGACCCGGTTCTGTACCCTGTGGTGTTGCCGGAGTCCCCCTTGGAGGATGCAGGACCTGTCACGACCCGCACCCACTGTGAGGGTACGAGAACGTAACAACGCCCAGCCTACGCCGCAGTGTCGGCGGTAGAACGCTGTCCTAGGTCACAACATCTAACAATATATATATAAACAGTTTATACTCCCCGAATGGGGGGTGACATAGCAGTAAAACTCAATCACAACTAAGGAAGAGATAGCACGATATGAAATAGAACTCAAGGAAATAAATAGATGAAAAGTAGTCTAAGATAATCCCAGCAATACCCAGAAGTATATGGTCTCAGATACAGAATGAAAGAATATATACAACTCTGAACTCCAAATAAAGTCTAGCTAACAAGTCCCATGACTACATAAAAGATAGATAAGCCTAACTAATCTAATCTAGGCAATCGGGGTGATATCCTCAGCTAGAGCTGGGTCCTCCTGAGGGTCCAGCTCGCAGGTGTCATCTAAGGCTGCCCCGTAGTAAGTGTCCAGGCAAGCCTCCTCCTCGTCCTCTGTAATATTTTCAACAGGTCCAGTCAGGACAGGAGCGAGTACAGTACATCTCAACAGTTCATAGCAGGTTAGAAGATATAATCATGCAGTAAAGTAAGATACAAGTACTGAAAGAAGTACAGTATGTAAACAGAGAGAGAATGCTGTAATAGAAATATCTACTATAAATAGAGAACTATAATGTGACTAGTGAGTCAGAGTACAACATAGACATGTAAATGGCATAGAAGATTCTGATAAGACACTATGGAAGAGATTCTGATAAGATACTACTTGGGTATAATTCACATGTCCATTTCTACTCCCCCGTACCCCCAATCAATACACAAGGATCCAGCCAGGTTATGTTATGATTCCATGCAAGGCCCCCGAAGGGTGATACATGGATGCCCATAAATGGGTGATTCTAGGAGATTCTAGGATACCCAGTGAATGGGATAAGAGATTCTAGGAGACTCTGCGATCATAAGAGTATATGTCGCAAGTGATCAAAGAACCAGTGAAGCATAGTGATACGCCATGTAAGTGAAACGCACAGAACATCTCAAGAAGGGATAACATCTCAAGAAGGGATCCATATAGTACCAATCCGTGTGACCATCGTGACAGTACAAGTAAAGTAATCTACTGCAGAAAATAATTCTAAGCAGGATATGAAATGATCAGAGAATGTACTCGCCTGTATCTGAGTGTCCAATATGAAACGTACTGTCCAAGGAGTGGTGTCTGGCTCCTAATCAGAACAGCACAAGTCACAACAAGTCTCAAATGGCAAAATGAAGTCCTACTATACATTCTACATGATTCTAGGTCAATCTAGGCCAAAGTCAACTCTTGGTCAACTCTGGTGAACCCTAGAAGTCAAACTAGGTCAACCAAGTCTATACTAGCCTACCTTAGCCTAATCAAGCCTAGTTAGCACTCCTACACATACACAATGTTAAACCCAATCTAGGTACTCACAATACATTAATAACTTATATAGGAACACCACTTTACATTATATATAGATACCTACAATAGAGTTAACATTATCTATACTTAGGCTAAGTACTATATATATATATATATATATATATATATATATATAGTTATACATCACCCAAGTACATATGTATTCATACAATACATAACCCACAACTAGAGACTGGAAATATAGAGAGAATGAGAGAGAGGGTGCATGTGTGTGTGAGTGGAAAGGTAACAAGGTGCAGGAAACATAAAACAGTGAAAGGGAGAGAGTGTATATGTGAGTGTGTGTGTGTGTGTGAGACAATACAATGTGTATGTGTGCTAAGAAGTGAGGGTGTCATAACATGAGGGTGTGGGTGTGCAATAGGTAATAGGAAATCAGTGAATACATAGTGTGTTCTCAGATTGGTATGTGTGTGTGAGTAGTGAGAGAGTGCAAAACAGTGTGTATGTGTGTACAAAAGAAGAAAAACTGTGTGTAAGAGTGATGAGGTAGTGAAATGTGTGTGTATTCATGAGAGGAAAAGTGTGTGAGTGACAGGTGAACATTAGGTAGCAATGTGTGAACAGGAGGAGAGAGTGAAGGACTGTGTGTGCAGTGAGCAACATGAAACTCAGATTTAGAATCAATTAAACCCAGCCTTGAAGGGAACACCAACCCAAAGTTCAAGAGAAAAAGCCATGGAAAATTAGTGTACCACAGTATACTGTTTTCCCAGATTTAGCCAATAGGCAAAACCCAACTTTCAGATTTTATCCATACAACCTTACCCATTAAAACAGTCCCATTTGAATCTCAGACCTTAATGTTAATCCCAGTTCATCAGTTAACATAACAACTTAAAAATCAAACAAAGAGTTTTAAAAACAGTCCCTAAAATCTAAATTCAGATTTATGAATCAAAACACAATCAAATCACCCCAATCTCAACACACCATTAGAATATACATAGGTGAACCTATTAGGCACTTAATAACATGTAATAAACAGTGTTAGAAGGGTTTAATAGAATGACAAAACTCAATTTGAAATCTGGACAGAAATTAGGAATGGCCTGATACCTTTTTTTCAGAAAATGGGAAATGAAAAATTTATTTAGAAAATCAATTAAAAGTGAGAAATTAATGGTTGGTAATAGATATACATATTTTACACATGCTATACAAATGGTTTGTGTCCACAAAAGTGGACACAAACGTGTCCAACAATTTAAAAACACAAAAACAGTAAACTGTGCACACAGAGAACTAATTATCGTGCACGTGTTCCCGACTCTCGTGTGCACGACACGACACGACACAACCCATGAGGTTGTGTCCCAGTGTCAACCTAGACTAGGGCTATCGACTGGACACCCTGAATCGTGTCCAAGTCGAGTGTGCATGACACGACACGTGCGTATCAGTGCACGTTTCCAACCGAAACTGCACAACGTGTAAATCAGTGCACGTGGTCGTGCATGTCCGACACGCCACATGGGCCCGTGTAACTTGACACACGGTGTGACAGACGTGTCCCCATGATGTGTGTCAAGTTTCACGCGTCGGGGACGCGTGTCCGTGTCGAAAATGAGCCCGAGCAGCAGGGCACTCACAGCCCCCGCGCGCGCGTGTGCACGACCGTGTGTACACGTGTCCGTGCAGCCTAGACACGACACTAAGACACGACACAAACTACAGAAATGTGTAAGCGACACTGAAAAGCAAATTTACATTCAAAAACATTTCGAAAATATCACAAAAAGTCCCACTGTGGCATTTCCACAAACACAAAGAGATAAGCATTGATACGTGTCCTGTTTGGACACGAAAGGACACGAAAACTTAGGATTTCCTATTCCTACTGTTAGGTTAGGTCTAGGGCTCCCTAATGATGCAAAAATCCCAGGATTCTATGGTGAGAATAAGAAGTTACCTCTATGTATCAAAACCCCCAAAAACTCTAAAAAGAGATGCTCCTCTTGATGGTGAAACTCCTCCAAATTGATTTGAATCTGAGAATAAAATGTAACAACAGCAAGAATACTCAAATTAAAACATATTACAATTTGTTTGGATTAAAAAGGAGGAAAAATGGATTTTCTTGGGATTTTTTGAAGTAGGGAAAATACCTCTTTCTAAACTTGCTCCTTCCTAAAGAGGCTAGCCCTAATTCTAAGAGATTATTTATAAGGGGGGGATCCCTAGGAGGGTTAAGTTGGCTGGACAAAATTGTTAGGGTTAGGGTTTGGACACTTGACTAATGGGCTTTGGGCTTAGGCATAAATCAATGACTTAAAATCATAAGTCACGACTTGTGGTCAAAATCCTTCCATCAAATCTCAAAATTCCTAATTGGTTTTCCTAACTAGAGTATGGTTAACTTAACTTAACCTAGGATATCATATCTAGTCAAGTCCAACTTAACTAGGGTTAGGTCACAAAGTCAATGCTAGTCAAAGTCAACCTAGTCAAACCTTATTCAAACAATTCCAAAATAATTTCTAAAAATTCCCATAAATTCTAATAAATTTAAATTATCCCAAAAATGTCAAAAATACCCTCAAACTAGAAATGTGGTAGTGACAAATCTACCCTTCTTAAAAGAATTTCGTCCTCGAAATTGAAAGGCGAAATACATCTGATGAGAAGGATAGAAAGTATACCTCACGGTCCAAAAAGATAAGGGTAGCGCTCGCGCATCTCATCCTCCCGCTCCCAGGTAGACTCTCCTGGAGAATGATGCCTCCATGCGACGCGTACCAAGGATATCACCTGATTCCTCAGAACCTTCTCCCGTCGATCCAGAATTTCCACTGGCTGCTCTGGATAGCTGAGAGAAGGCCCAACCTCTATCTCTGAATGATCGAGCACATGGCTAGGGTCAGCCACGTACCGTCTCAACTGTGATACATAAAATACGTTGTGGACCCCCACTAGCACAGACGGTAAGTCTAGCCTGTATGCAACGTCACCGACTCTCCCGCTGATAACGAAAGGGCCGATGAAGCGCAGGCTAAGCTTCCCGCCTCCACCAAAACGTATCGTACCACGAGTCGGAGATATCCTCAAGAAAACCTGGTCTCCGACCTAATCACAAGCAAGGTCTCAATTAAATATAATAAACAAACATGATCAAATCACAAACAAACAACCTAGATCTAATCCTACTCTAATCTGTACCTCAAACTCCAAGGGCCTCCGGTGGCTATCGGCCCAGTGCCGATGTCTGTCCTGCGCCACGTGAAGTTTGTCCCTGATGAGCTTCACCTTCTCGGCCGCATCAACAACCATCTCTGGCCCCAGTAAAGCTCGCTCACCAACATCATCCCAAGATAAGGGTGTACGGCACCTACGCCCGTACAGAGCCTCGAAAGGTGACATCTCAATGCTGGCCTGGAAACTATTGTTGTAGACAAACTCCACCAGATGAAGATGATCCTCCCAGGAACCTCCAAAGTCCAGGGCGCACGTCCGCAGCATATCCTCAAGGGTCTGAATAGTCTGCTCTGACTGTCCATCCATCTGGGGGTGGTATGCAGTACTAAACTTGAGCTGAGTGCCCAAGCTGGTCTGCAGACTCCTCCAGAAATGGGAAGTAAAATGGCTATCCCGATTTGAGACGATGCTGACCGAAACTTCGTGGATCCTGACTATCTGCCGCATATACAACTCCGCCAGTCTCTCTGCAGACGTACCCACCTTGAATGGCAAGAAGTGGGCCGATTTGGTCAACCTGTCAACGATGACCCAAATCGCGTCTTTTCCTCCTGGAGTACGCGGCAATCCTGAAACGAAGTCCATAGTGATATTCTCCCATTTCCAATCGGGAATGGGCAGCGGCTGCAACAATCTACCGGGCCTCTGTCTCTTTGCCTTGACCTGCTGACAGACCAAACACCTAGCCACGAAGCGAGCCACCTCCCGCTTCATCCCTGACCACCAAACATGCTCCCTCAGATCTCGGTACATCTTGTTGGCATCCGGGTGTATAGAGTACTGAGATCTGTGGGCCTCCTACATAACCTACTCCCTGAGATCTCTACTGGGCACACATAACCTAGAACCGTGCTTCAAGGCACCATCCTCTGCAAGAGAAAACTTGCCCTCCAGCAATCCTGCCCGAACCTGCTCTCGGAGACACCGCAGAGCAACGTCCTCAAACTGTGCCGACTTGATCTTCTCCACCAAGTCTGACTGAATTTGCATCCCCTATAGCTGCATCTGCACTCCGAGCACGATCACCTCAATCCCAAGGCTCTCCAAGTCGGCAAGCAAATGTCGATCCATGGTCAAACACATGGCTGTCGGATACCTACTCAAGGCATCGGCAACTACGTTGGCCTTCCCTGGATGATACTACAGTGCAATGTCGAAGTCCTTCATCAACTCTAACCATCTGCGCTGCCTCATGTTCAACTCCTTCTGAGTGAACACATACTTTAAGCTCTTGTGGTCTGTGAAAATCTCCACCCTCTCACCATACAGATAATGCTTCCACAGCTTCAGAGCAAATATCACTGCTGCCAGCTCCAGGTCGTGGGTAGGATAGTTCTTCTCATGGGGACGCAATTGCCTGGAAGCATAGGCAATCACCTTCCCGTGCTGCTGTAACACACAACCCAGCCCCTTCCCTGAAGCATCACTATAAATAGTGAAACTACCCGATCCTGAAGGCAATGTCAGAATCGGAGCTGTCGTAAGCCGCTTCTTCAACTCATCAAAAGCTGCCTGACACTCCTCTGACCACACGAACTCAGCATCCTTCCGGGTCAACCGAGTCAACGGCTCTGCAACCCGGGAGAAATCCTGCACAAATCTCCGATAATACCCTGCTAGCCCCAGGAAACTCCTGATCTCTGCAACTGAAGTCGGCGCTGCCCATGCCTCAACTGCTACAATCTTCTTGGGGTTAACTGAGATACCATCTCCAGTCACCACATGCCCCAAGAAGTCCACCCGATCCAAGAAAAACTCACATTTGGAGAGCTTCCCGTAAAGCTGCTCCTTCCTGAGAGTCTTCAGCACGATCCTCAAATGCTCCTCGTGCTCCTCCTCAGTCTTGGAATATACCAAGATATCGTCAATAAACACCACCATAAACTGATCCAGATACTGGTGGAACACCTTGTTCATAAGGTTCATAAACACTGCTGGTACATTGGTTAGCCCAAACGGCATAACCAAAAACTCGAACTGCCCGTACCGCGTCCTGAAAGCGGTCTTGGGAATATCCTCCCTCTTCACCTTCACCTGGTGATATCCCGACCTCAGATCAATCTTGGAAAATACTCGAGCTCCGCTCAACTGGTCAAATAGATCGTCGATCCGCGGCAGTGGGTATTTGTTCTTGATCGTGAGGTTGTTGAGTGCCCTATAGTCAATACACATGCGTACTGACCCATCCTTCTTCGGCACGAACAACACTGGTGCACCCTATGGTGACGAACTCGAGCGGATGAAGCCCTTGTCCTGTAGCTCATCCACTTGCTTCTTCAGCTCCACCAGCTCGCTGTTGTTCATCCGATAGACATGCTGAGAGATGGGT
This sequence comes from Iris pallida, assembly GCA_029216955.1. NCBI lineage: Eukaryota > Viridiplantae > Streptophyta > Magnoliopsida > Asparagales > Iridaceae > Iris > Iris pallida. The sequence continues at coordinate 3,694,187 of JANAVB010010799.1, forward strand.
TCCGCTCCTGGAACCAAGTCTATCGAGAACTCTATGTCCCTGTCTGGTGGCAGTCCCGACAACTCCTCTGGGAAAACATCCATATAATCTGCTATCAAGGGGTGTGGAATCGTCTGCTCCTCGACCGAGACTCCACAGAAGACTCCGCTGCTCTGCTCTGCCTGACGTCTGGAGTACTCGAACTCTGGCTCCCCCGGTGCTCTGAAGAGAACTCTACCCCCTCTGCAATCAATGCTGGCGTGGTGCCTGCTCAACCAATCCATGCCTAGTACTATATCGTAGTTCGGCAATGGCATTACGAGCAGGCTCACCTCCAACTCACGGCCTCCCAAAACTACTCTCCGACCCTTACAAACATCACTCACGAGGATAATGCCACCCCCGGTCGTGATCTTGTAAGTCCTAGGCAATGATTCAGCTATGATACCGTGTCTAATCGCAAAAGATACTGATATGAAGCTATGCGAAGCACCGGAATTGAATAATGCAAATGCTGGACTGGAGTCGAGAAGAATCGAACCTGCAATCAGCTCTCCTATCACCTCTGCATCCCCAGCTGCCATGGCGAAAGCTCGCCCCTGCTAGCCTCCCCTGGCCTGCTGCTGGTGCTGGATGAACCTCTGTTGCTGTGTCGGCAGGGCTGGTCCCCTCTGCTGGCCTGCTGGAGCTCTGGCTCCTCCTCCCGGGCCTGCTCGTACTATGCGACACTCCCTCATCTGGTGGTCTGCTGAGCCACACACTATGCACTGGCCCAGCCTCTTCCGGCACTCATTGAAGACGTGTCCAGGCTTCTTGCAGTAGGCACAAGTGACTCCCTATCTCTGACCCTGCTGGTGCTGTCTCGGCTGCTGCTGCTGAACTGGCCTCTGCTGGATCGGCTGCGGCTGAAACTGCCTCAGCTGCTGATGCTGAAAGTGGGGCCTCTAGGCCTGCCCCCCGCTGCTGCTGCCTCCAACTGGGTCTCTCCCCCTCTTGAGCCTAAGCTCAAGATCATCCTCTGTCAACAGGGCTCCTGTCAAGATCTCCTCGAACGTAGCATCTCTGCTGCCCTTGGTCAGGGACTTGACCTCCTTGACCAGACCCTTCCGGAACCTCTGGGCCTTCGCCGTCTCGCTCAAACCCTCTACAAACCTGCCGAGATGACCAAACTCTCCAGCATACTCTTCTACTGAAAGGCTCCCCTGGACCAAGCTCTCAAACTGCGACTCTAAGGCTCTGACTGCTGAATCTGGGAAGAACTTCTTCTTGAAGAAGCCCTTGAACTGCTCCCAAGTCTGCCCAGGTACCCCACCCTGGGGTCTGACTGATACCAGGTGCGAGCAAGATCTCGCATCCTGCTAGCTGCGGCCTCGATCTGAAGGTCTGCTGGAATCCTGGCCAAGCGGAAGATCTCCTCTATATGCTCGATCCACTCATCGGCATATAGGATCCCCTCTGTCCCCAGAAAGTCTCTGGAGCCCATCTTCTGAAACTGCTCGATCCCCGGTATCCTCGGCTGCTGTACCACTGGTCGAGCTGCGGCTGTCGTGACGGCCAACTCCATGCCTCTGTCCTGTCGAGCCTGCTGTCGGTCCATAAACTGCTAGAAATATGCGAACATCTGAGCTGCGTCCACGTGTCCTGGAGGCGGTGGCTGCTGAAAGGGATCCTCTGGAATGATCGGGTCCTGCCTCCGAGCCGGTGGAGGCATACCCCCTGCTGCTACTGCCGAGGTCTCAATACGAGCAGAGGTGGCAGAAGCTGCAGTCCCCTGGCCTCGCCGTACTGGCTGAGAAGTAGCAGTCCCCTCTATAGCATCCTCATGAATGGCACGCTGCGATCGAGTCTCTACCATCCTGAAGATAGACAAACAAGAGTATCAATTTCTGAGAAAGAAGCGAAATAACAAAGGCGGACAATTATATTTCAAAGGATCAGCTGACAAAAGGATTTAGATGGCAATAAAAGAATTTTTTTTTCCTAAAGTGATTGAGTACCTTAAAATTAATGTCCTATATCCTACTGCAGGCTGTAGTGATACTCTAATTCGAATACCACTACACTTCTAGTCTAGACCTGCATGGGCCACCACTAAAAATGTGTCACGACCCGCACCCACTGTGAGAGTACGAGAACGTAACAACGCCCAGCCTACGCCGCAGTGTCGGCGGTAGAACGCTGTCCTAGGTCACAACATCTAACAATATATGTATAAACAGTTTATACTCCCCGAATGGGGGGTGACATAGCAGTAAAACTCAATCACAACTAAGGAAGAGATAGCACGATATGAAATAGAACTCAAGGAAATAAATAGATAAAAAGTAGTCTAAGATAATCCCAGCAATACCCAGAAGTACATGGTCTCAGATACAGAATGAAAGAATATATACAACTCTGAACTCCAAATAAAGTCTAGCTAACAAGTCCCATGACTACATAAAAGATAGATAAGCCTAACTAATCTAATCTAGGCAATCGGGGTGATATCCTCAGCTAGAGCTGGGTCCTCCTGAGGGTCCAGCTCGCAGGTGTCATCTAAGGCTGCCCCGTAGTAAGTGTCCAGGCAAGCCTCCTCCTCGTTCTCTATAATATTTTCAACAGGTCCAGTCAGGACAGGAGCGAGTACAGTACATCTCAACAGTTCATAGCAGGTTAGAAGATATAATCATGCAGTAAAGTAAGATACAAGTACTGAAAGAAGTACAGTATGTAAACAGAGAGAGAATGCTGTAATAGAAACATCTACTATAAATAGAGAACTATCATGTGACTAGTGAATCAGAGTACAACATAGACATGTAAATGGCATAGGAGATTCTGATAAGACACTATGGAAGAGATTCTGATAAGATACTACTTGGGTATTATTCACATGTCCATTTCTACTCCCCCGTACCCCCAATAAATACACAAGGATCCAGCCAGGTTATGTTATGATTCCATGCAAGGCCCCCGAATGGTGATACATGGATGCCCATAAATGGGTGATTCTAGGAGATTCTAGGATACCCAGTGAATGGGATAAGAGATTCTAGGAGACTCTGCGATCATAAGAGTATATGTCGCAAGTGATCAAAGAACCAGTGAAGCATAGTGATACGCCATGTAAGTGAAACGCACAGAACATCTCAAGAAGGGATAACATCTCAAGAAGGGATCCATATAGTACCAATCCGTGTGACCATCGTGACAGTACAAGTAAAGTAATCTACTGCAGGAAATAATTCTAAGCAGGATATGAAATGATCAGAGAATGTACTCGCCTGTATCTGAGTGTCCAATATAAAACGTACTGTCCAAGGAGTGGTGTCTGGCTCCTAATCAGAACAGCACAAGTCACAACAAGTCTAAAATGGCAAAATGAAGTCCTACTATGCATTCTACATGATTCTAGGTCAATCTAGGCCAAAGTCAACTCTTGGTCAACTCTGGTCAACCCTAGAAGTCAAACTAGGTCAACCAAGTCTATACTAGCCTACCTTAGCCTAATCAAGCCTAGTTAGCACTCCTACACATACACAATGTTAAACCCAATCTAGGTACTCATAATACATTAATAACTTATATAGGAACACCACTTTACATTATATATAGATACCTACAATAGAGTTAACATTATCTATACTTAGGCTAAGTACTATATATATATATATAGTTATATATCACCCAAGTACATATGTATTCATACAATACATACCCCACAACTAGAGACTGGAAATATAGAGAGAATGAGAGAGAGGGTGCATGTGTGTGTGAGTGGAAAGGTAACAAGGTGCAGGAAACATAAAACAGTGAAAGGGAGAGAGTGTATATGTGAGTGTGTGTGTGTGTGTGTGACAATGCAATGTGTATGTGTGCTAAGAAGTGAGGGTGTCATAACATGAGGGTGTGGGTGTGCAATAGGTAATAGGAAATCAGTGAATACATAGTGTGTTCTCAGATTGGTATGTGTGTGTGAGCAGTGAGAGAGTGCAAAACAGTGTGTATGTGTGTACAAGAGAAGAAAAACTGTGTGTAAGAGTGATGAGGTAGTGAAATGTGTGTGTATTCATAAGAGGAAAAGTGTGTGAGTGACAGGTGAACACTAGGTAGCAATGTGTGAACAGGAGGAGAGAGTGAAGGACTGTGTGTGCAGTGAGCAACATGAAACTCAGATTTAGAATCAATTAAACCCAGCCTTGAAGGGAACACCAACCCAAAGTTCAAGAGAAAAAGCCATGGAAAATCAGTGTACCACAGTACACTGTTTTCCCAGATTTAGCCAATAGGCAAAACCCAACTTTCAGATTTTATCCATACAACCTTACCCATTAAAACAGTCCCATTTGAATCTCAGACCTTAATGTTAATCCCAGTTCATCAGTTAACATAACAACTTAAAAATCAAACAAAGAGTTTTAAAAACAGTCCCTAAAATCTAAATTCAGATTTATGAATCAAAACACAATCAAATCACCCCAATCTCAACACACCATTAGAATATACATAGGTGAACCTATTAGGCACTTAATAACAAGTAATAAACAGTGTTAAAAGGGTTTAATAGAGTGACAAAACTCAATTTGAAATCTGGACAGAAATTAGGAATGGCCTGATACCTTTTTTTCAGAAAATGGGAAATGAGAAATTTATTTAGAAAATCAATTAAAAGTGAGAAATTAATGGTTGGTAATAGATATACATATTTTACACATGCTATACAAATGGTTTGTGTCCACAAAAGTGGACACAAACGTGTCCAACAATTTAAAAACACAAAAATAGTAAACTGTGCACACAGAGAACTAATTATCGTGCACGTGTTCCCGACTCTCGTGTGCACGACACGACACGACACAATCTATGAGGTTGTGTCCCAGTGTCAACCTAGACTAGGGCTATCGACTGGACACCCTGAATCGTGTCCAAGTCGAGTGTGCATGACACGACACGCGCGTATCAGTGCACGTTTCTAACCAAAACTGCACAGTACGTAAATCAGTGCACGTGGTCGTGCGTGTCCGACACGCCACGTGGGCCCGTGTAACTTGACACATGGTGTGACAGACGTGTCCCCATGATGTGTGTCAAGTTTCACGCGTCGGGGACGCGTGTCCATGTCGAAAATGAGCCCGAGCAGCAGGGCACTCACAGCCCCCGCGCGCGCGTGTGCACGACCGTGTGTACACGTGTCCGTGCAGCCTAGACACGACACTAAGACACGACACAAACTACAGAAATGTGTAAGCGACACTGAAAAGCAAATTTATATTCAAAAACATTTCAAAAATATCACAAAAAGTCCCACTGTGGCATTTCCACAAACACAAAGAGATAAGCATTGATACGTGTCCTGTTTGGACACGAAAGGACACGAAAACTTAGAGTTTCCTATTCCTACTGTTAGGTTAGGTCTAGGGCTCCCTAATGATGCAAAAATCCCTGGATTCTATGGTGAGAATAAGAAGTTACCTCTATGTATCAAAACCCCCAAAAACTCTAAAAAGAGATGCTCCTCTTGATGGTGAAACTCCTCCAAATTGATTTGAATCTGAGAATAAAATGTAACAATAGCAAGAATACTCAAATTAAAACATATTGCAATTTGTTTGGATTAAAAAGGAGGAAAAATGGATTTTCTAGGGATTTTTTGAAGTAGGAAAAATACCTCTTTCTAAACTTGCTCCTTCCTAAAGAGGCTAGCCCTAATTCTAAGAGATTATTTATAAGGGGGGATCCCTAGGAGGGTTAAGTTGGCTGGACAAAATTGTTAGGGTTAGGGTTTGGGCACTTGACTAATGGGCTTTGGGCTTAGGCATAAATCAATGACTTAAAATCACAAGTCATGACTTGTGGTCAAAATCCTTCCATCAAATCTCAAAATTCCTAATTGGTTTTCCTAACTAGAGTATGGTTAACTTAACTTAACCTAGGATATCATATCTAGTCAAGTCCAACTTAACTAGGGTTAGGTCACAAAGTCAAGGCTAGTCAAAGTCAACCTAGTCAACCCTTATTCAAACAATTCCAAAATAATTTCTAAAAATTCCCATAAATTCTAATAAATTCTAATAAATTTAAATTACCCCAAAAATGTCAAAAATACCCTCAAACTAGAAATGTGGTAGTGACATGAGGCCGATGAGCCGACCACTTAGCTAGTTATTTCCAGTTTCCAGTTTTGTTGTTTTGAAATTTTGTTAATTTGAATTCAACATTTTATTTCAGTTCTTTTATTTCCAGTTGTACTTTTCAGATGTTGAATAAAAGTTTTAAAATTTCCGTATATTGAGTTGTGACAAATATATAGATGTTGTTGTGAATTCCTGCATATAGAACAGCTTACTGCCGCCGTCTCACAACGGTGCAGGCTGGGCATGATCCGGTTCGACCCAATTATTTGGGATCGGGTCGTGGCAATAATGCTATATTGAATCATTGTTGTTGTTCTTCGTTGTTATTGCTAGACAACAAAGTATGCACATTAGTATCATAAAATATGTTAGACTTATTGTATGGAACATCTACTATAACATCAAAAAGGGTTGAGGACATTCGATCACTGAAGCATCTTAGGATTGAAATGAATCAAATGAGGGTCCATGAAAATAAACATCGCTCTGATACTATTATGTCAATTTTCGGTCCCACAAAACCGATAAGTCGCAAATGGACATGATGTCGTACAAGTCTAAAATGTATTTGTACATGCAAGAATGAGCATGGTTGAATAATCATCTCAAACAAGGTTGTTGCAGTGGAAATCAACACATAATTGATGGACAATAGATATACGAAAATATTTTCTTTATTAATAACTTTGCAGTGGAATACAAAGGCTCTCAGCAACCAACATAAGTATGTCAAACTTGGCTTACAACTGATCAAGAAACTCATACAACGAATAATGTTCGATACATCATATTTTTTTTTACAAAAAGATATATCCTGAAAAGAAAAGCTTTAATTTGCGATAGAGGTCCAAAATGCCTCGCGGTCCGTCCAAGTTATTCTTCACATCTGTAGAGGGAAAATATCAACATATTTAAAAATGCACTGGTGAACGGTATCAACCCGACTAACATAATCAACACATTAATCATGTGAAGGTAAGACAATTTATTAGGTGATCTTTCTATACTTTTCTAGAGCCTATTAACAATTCATAAAACAAGAACTATAAAACGTAAATATGACTTACGCCTATACGTTGGCTTTTTATCCATGATCAATTGTTCATCCCTACAAACACAAGGATTGACATTTATCACCCTTACAATTTAATCATTAGCAATGCAGTCTATCCACATGACGATCATTAGTGATTTCGACACAAAGTAAGACTATACATGGTATTACGATACACCCTTTCAGAGCATGTAGCTAGCCTCAATGAAGGTCCCGCAATACTTCGTATTTGCACCACGTTCCACATAATTTTTTCGTAGGTCGATACGATTTCGGTGAACTGGATACCTTTCGAGAAAAGTCAAACTTTGTGCACAAGTTGTCCATGAATATGCAAAGGTTTTTTTTAGGGGCACCACCACTTCTACTAGGGGGCAGCCCTTACTTAGGGGGCAGCCCAGAAAGTAGAGATTTTACTAGGGGCAGCCCATATTTTACTAGGGGCAGCCCAACCCCCAAACTCTCATTTCCTTCCCATTTCATAATTTCCTCTCTCTCTCCTCCAAAAGAAAAAAAAGAAGAGCTCTCTCTCCCTCTCCCAAAACCCTAGAAAATTCTCCTCCACCACTCTAATCCTAATTCCTCCACCAAATTTCTTTCAAGAACACTCCTACATTCGACGAGATGACACGCAAGTCGAAGAAATCGGATTCTAGGTACGTTCTTCCCTAATTTCTTCTATAATTTTCTACATTCTATTCGAAACCCTAGAATAGTTTTAATTTTCTAAAAACTTTTGATAATTTAGGTTTAGAATATCTTTAGGGTTTATGAATGGCATTTTCGAACACGACAAACCGACAATTTTTCTTCAAACCCTAACCCTAGAAAACGACAAACTAGCGAGTCGTTCGTCTGTTGGCCCTGAGTACAGTAGGACTGCCAAGCATGTGGCAGTCCACATGTAAACAAGGACTGCCAGAGTCCTGGCAGTCCTCTTTCAATAGAGGACTGCCAGGACTGTGGCAGTCCTTGTTCGCAATTGGACTGCCACATGCCAGGCAGTCCTACTGTACTCAGTTTTAGTTGTGGTCTGGGGGTGGGGGATAGGGGGTAACAGTTCTATTTTAGTTTGCATTATTTATTAACTGTACGGTCGCACAATCCATTGTTCTATATGGGTAACAGTCCTCCGGATGCACCAAAAAGAATACGCCCTACCGCGTCAAAGCGGAAGGAACGCACGGAACGTCCTCTTGAGCGTCCAATTACAATTTCTGAACCGGCGCGCCAAGGTCGGTCTGGGACACGGAGACCGCCACCGGGACCACAAGCTCGGTCGAACCAACGAGCTCGTACTCCTTCTCCTTCTTCCAGTGATGACGACGACGTGCCAATTAGCCAACTCCTACCACCATGATATGTAGTATGATTGTCTGATGTCTGATTGTATGATGTTGAATATTTTGCAAACTTGTTGTTGTTTGATTGTCTGAAGTTGGCTATTTTGGATGTTGATATTTTTGGATGTTGATATTTTTGGGTGTCGAACATGTTGTTGGATACTTGTGTTAAAATACTTGTGTTGGTTATGTATTGGATACTTGTGTTGAAATACTTCTGTTGGATATGTGTTGGATACTTGTGTAAAACAAATACTTGTGTTGGATATGTGTTGGATACTTGTGTAAAACAAATACTTGTGTTGGATATGTGTTGGATACTTGTGTAAAACAAATACTTGTGTTGGATATGTGTTGGATACTTGTGTTGAAATGTTCTGTACAAGGCTATTCATCTAGGACTGCCAGACCCAGGGTAGTCCTTCACGTGTGTTGGACTGCCCTGGGTGTGGCAGTCCTAGATATAATGTTCTGTGATCTAGATCACAGTCCTTCAGCTAGGACTGCCAGACCCAGGGCAGTCCAACACATGTGAAGGACTGCCCTGGGTGTGGCAGTCCTAGATGAATTGTTCTGTGACTTGATCACAGAACATTATATCTAGGACTGCCACAACCAGGGCAGTCCTTCACATGTGTTGGACTGCCCTGGGTGTGGCAGTTCTAGTTGAAATGTTATGTAATCTAGTCACAGAACATTTCATCTAGGACTGCCACACCTAGGGCAGTCCTTCACATGAGATAATTTATGGATGGAAAGAGAAGAGGAGTTCAGAACAGGAAAAGGATCAGTAAGAGAATAAAAACTTCCTTATATATTCTATAATATAAGAGAGAACAACGATACACGAACATGTATCATGTACGTGTGTATGCTTTTTGAAAACTTCCACACTATCTTTATTGTCCGCACATGTCGCAACATCCAGCACCAGATTATAGCATCCCACTACCACGCAAAAACTTCCACACTATCTTCTCTAATAAGTGGGTACAGGTTCACCACAAAAACAAGAGCCTGGCCATTTATTGTTCTATTTTTCAGTTCATCCCATTCCGAAGATTTTAGTTCATATTTTTTGTAAAACAAGTCATTAAGACATGAACACTTGATTGTGGGTACTACTAAAAATGACAATTAACATACATACATCAAGGATGTATCAATTGAATGGGCATTATATGTCATATTTTTTTGCAATACAAGATAGTTAAGATGAAAAAAGATGATATAGAGGTTCCAATCATTGTTTAAGAGTGAACAACCGATCTGAATAATGATATCCCACAACTATTTTAAAAGGTAAATGACAGTCTCAATGGAGACTCTAGATACATATGGATATTAGTAATTAAGAAACTTGAGAACAACATCATTAACATAAAATGTGTTGCGAGGATATTGTGTTTGAGATCTCATACTTTCTCAGCATCTCTTATGTACCTAGATTCGATAACATCTAGTACCTCTTAGAAGTGCTTACATGTTTCTGACTTCCTTACATCAAGCCAAGATATATCTAACATTCATAAGAACACGACAAATTTTGACCCATTTCTTGATGAGCTGTCCACTGGAAACACCCCCATCAATTTCATTTTTCACCCATTTCTTGATGAACTGCTACTATTTCTTAATTAACAATAACATAACTACATGGCCTCTGAAAAATGTCCCTAAATCAACAGCTTAGTAAACGAACAAAATAATGGCACTTCGGTGGTACCTGAAGCAATCCCTGCAGCTGCACCAGCTGCCACAAGAGCAATTCGCCTTTCTCTATTGTTCTCCATCATTTCTAGGATTGCCACAATCAGGGCAGTCCTTCACATGTGTTGGACTGCCCTGGGTGTGGCAGTCCTAGCTGAAATGTTCTGTGATATTGTCACAGAACATTTCAGCTAGGACTGTCAAACCCAGGGCAGTCCAACACATGTGAAGGACTGCCCTGGTTGTGGCAGTCCTCTGATGGTTTTTAGCACACATGTAAAACATGTATAATACTCAGCCAAACACACAAAACACACATGTATAACACCCAGATAAGCACATAAAACACATATAACACATGGATAAAAGTAAGAAACATATATTGGACTTCATATTTCATAGTTTAATGTATACAAAAGTGGTCCTCTATAACCAAAATGCCAAAATGTATACAAAAGTGGTCCTCCATATAACACATTGATACTCAGTCGATTTCGACGTCACCGTGGTCAGCAGGTAAGTCTCTAGAACTAAGTTGTTTTCCCGTCCAACTTCTCGACACCATTGTACCGCATCGTCGCTTGATTGAAACGAAAGATCGGTCCAAAATAAATGCCCTACATCGATTGCAATTGGAACATGTACCGAAGATCGCAACTCCTACAATAGAAGTTAAAAGTCAATGGACTGCCTCATCTATAGGACTACCACATATGTGGCAGTCCCTCACATATATAGGACTGCCACATATGTGGCAGTCCCTCACATCTAAAGGACTGCCACATATGTGGCAGTCCAAATCCATGAGAGGGACTGCCAGACAAGTGGCAGTCCTCTGTGTCAAAATCTGATTTTTCATCCGAAAAAAAGTTAAAGTGTAGTTACCACGAGGCCTTCCGATGCATCAAAGTGTTCTTCGGACGTTGTGGGAGGAGAGTTTCCAGCATTTGATGGTCCGGGTTGTTCCATTTTCTATTTTTTTCTACATTAAACACAAAATTCAACTTTTATATGTAAAATTTAGGTTAAAACTTAAAATATTACACAAAAATAAATTCGAGACGACTTACAAATAAATGGAAGAAGTGATTGACACTGTTACTAGATATTCTGCCAAAAATCTTCAACAATTTTAGGTTGGGGGACAATTTCACCTAGGTTAGGTTAATTATAGGTTTATATGAGGAGGAGAAAAAAAGAGTAGAGGAAGAGAAGTAGTAGAGGAAGAAAGAGAGAGATGAAATAAAATCACATTGGCTTTTATAGTGTTTTTTTTGGCTGCCCCCTAGTAAAAAAAACATATGTCAAACTTGTAATTTTTTCAAAAAATTTTGGGTTGTCCCCTAGTAGAAGTGGTGGTGCCCCTAAAAAAAACCATATGCAAATGAGTAAGCTCTAAGTTATAAAATATATAACACATGATAATGAAAACTGAAATGAATGCAGTGCAATCTTTTAGTCAAGGACATGTGTTACCATTAGTCATCTTGGGAGCATGTTCCCTTTTTACCATCCAAACACCGTATTTTATATGCCTATTTCCAATACATGTAGTTGTTGTGATCATGTATTGTAGACACTCTGCTAGTAGCTTCATTTTGTATACTAGCTTCATGATCATATATATATATTATAGTTTGAGTGTCATTTACTGCTTTTGTACCATGATCATTATCATATTTTATTTGCTTGTGCATATTGAGATATAAGGTTGCCAGTAGGCCATATAATTGTCTTGCATGATAGAACAACCCAATGTAGTCTTCTACTGCCATGATCGCACCGTTGGAGTGTCAATGTACTATGTAGTACGCAAATAGCCTTGTACCATCCCGTTTTCTGTATTCTAGTACCGGGACGTGATACAAATCATCTTCTTTATTTACATTTCTAACTACAAAAAACAAATTTGCAAAATCTAGAGTCTATTTCAGCATTATGGCCGAGATAAAAGGTAAAATGTTAAGGATCGGATTGTTTCGGCCGAAACACAATGCTACGGTGTGAAAAAAGGAAACACACATTTATTTCTTCCCGCTTCCAAAGAAAATAACAACGGGAGGGAAATGGCATCCTCATCCTTATCCATCTCTTCACTCTTCCGCCTCCCTGCTGCTGTAGCAGCAATAACCTCAGCTTCTTCTTCTTCCTCCTCAAGAAAACGCTTCAAAACCACAAACCCTAACAAAATTCCTTCAAAACCAAAGCCACCCAGCCGCCGGAGCCCTAACAATCTCAGCTCCTCCGGCGGAGCCGGCGCCGGTGTAGGAGGAGGAGAAGCCACCACCTACACTCGTCTCCCACCGAGAGACGACTCCTCCGTCGACCCCTCTCTGTTCACTGTCATCAAGCTCCACGAGTCCATCGTTCCTGTCTCAACGCCGCCGCCGCCGAAAATTTCCAGCGATTCCGCGGCATATCAAGCGATTGCCTACGACGACGACGAGGAGGAGGAAGAGGAGGAGGTCTTCTTGGACTCAACATTTGATTACCAAGGCTTCGTATCGGATGACGACGACGAAGACATTGAAATTTCGAGATCAGGTTCTAAAGACAAGGTCTTTGAAGAGGAGGAGGAGGAGGAGGAGGAGGAAGAAGGGGAAGTGAAGGAGAAGGGAGTTCCGGCGGTCATGAGATGCTTCGACCGCGCCAAAATATACGTCAAGGCCGGCGACGGAGGGAACGGGGTCGTCGCGTTCCGCAGGGAGAAGTTCGTCCCCTACGGCGGACCGTCCGGCGGAGACGGAGGGAAAGGCGGAGACGTATACGTGGAGGTCGACGGGTCGATGAATTCCTTGCTTCCGTTCCGGAAAAACATACACTTTAGGGCCGGGAGAGGCTCGCACGGGCAGGGGAGGAAGCAGGTCGGTGCCAAGGGGGAGGACGTGGTGGTGAAGGTGGCGCCGGGGACGGTTGTGAGGGAGGCCTTGAAGGAAGGGATGGAGGGGGAGGTGTTGATGGAATTGATGAATCCTGGGGAGAGGGCGCTGCTCTTGCCCGGTGGGAGGGGCGGCAAGGGGAATGCCTCTTTCAAGTCCGGGACTAATAAGGTGCCGAAGATTGCAGAGAATGGAGAAGAAGGTGCCGAAATGTAAGTTCCTCTTTTACTATAGTTTCTTGTCATCGGAATGAGTTGGACATAAATATTAGGTTTTGACAGTTCTATATTCAACTCATACTCTACTGTCAATAATCCAGAGTTCAAATAAGTTTAACGATGGCAATAAGATACTAACTCGGAGACAACCATATCTTGTTTATGGTGGCAAATTATAATTATTTAGTACCCAAGAACATATGTAATCTTCAGGAACAAAGATTAACGATGGCAATTACAATCCAATTAGAACTTTTTACTTTTGATTTTGTTAAAAATAAAATAAAAAATCAACCTTTTTTTTTAATATGGATAAGAAACTTTTGCTAAGAACTGCTAAAAAAATATCCTTGAGCTTGAATTGGAACTTTTGCTTTTGTTAGGATGACTATAAGATCAACCGTGTTTTTTTTTTTTTTAACATAGGATAAGAAATGAGTGTGTTTGTGACAAGTTGGAGGTGACACCAATTGTGGACAAGATGAGTGAAAATTGTCTTAGGTGGTTGGACATGTGCGATACTGACCAACAAATGCACAATTATAAATGAGAGATAAGATAGTAGTTAAAGCCTTAAAGGAGCTCTTAGGACCAGGGTAGGCCTGAACGGACATGGATTGAATTTGTAAAAAAAAATGGGTTTCTTAGTGTTATAGAGGACGTGGCCCTCAACAGAGCTCAACGGAAGAAACGATTCAACTAGTCGACCCCAAATTTTTTGGGATAAAGTCTTTGTTCTTGTTGTTGTAATGTTGGGCAATCATGAACATGTCCAAAATGCAGCTGAACTGGGAATATTCTGGACGAGCTAGAATACATAGAATAAGATAAATGAGTGCATTGGAGATTGTCTTCAATTGATGATTGGAGGAAGAACGAACTTGAGAACCCACTTTGTCTATAAAAGAGTAATCATGGCTCTATCGGGAGAGAATTGAAGTTACGTGATTAGAAGTAACCTATTCATTAAATTGTAGTTTCTCTTTGCCAATATTTTCTTGATAGGTGACTATGAGAGTCTCACCCTTACATAAAAAGAGTGTAATTCTTTACGGACTGGATGGTGTAGCCTCGGAGAGGAGCCTTTAAGCAAAAAGGTGGAGGGTTCGATGGTGGAGTCTTTCTTGTTGTTGTGTTATTATGCAATTAGGAAAATGTCCAAAGTGCAGCTGAATTGGGAATGTTGTGGACAAGCTAGAATACATAGGACAAGCTAAATGAGTGTATTGGAGATGTCTTCAATTGACGATAGGAGGACCGGAAATGTTGAGAACTCCACTTCATGTACAAAAATGTAAGCAATGGCTCTATTTGGAGAGGAAATTAAAGTTATGTGATTGGAAGCAATCTCATTCAATAAAATGTAGTTTATCTTTGCCAATATTTTCTGAGAGGTGACTGAGAGTCTCACCCTTTAGATCAAAAGTGTGTAGTTCTTTGTCGACTGGATGGTAGTTGTTGGAGAGAGGAGCCTTTAAGTGATGGAGGCTTCCATGGATTTTTGACTCATGCCTATTCTAACACGATGCCTGGTCGTAGTGTACCAGCAGAAAGACCATGTGTAAAGGCTTTCTTGTTTGTTATGATTTTCTGCTTCTTGCTTATTCTGAGCAAATTATGGCACGGGAAATTTGAACCCTTATTCGATAACTGAAAGTACAGACAAATAAAATCTTAGTATCCGTATGTGCTGTAAAATATGGTTATTTATGTTGTAGACTTTAGGAGAGTTGGTCCTCTGCTTAAAGTTTTGATTGTACAACCTATTGGTCTTCAAGTTTTTGCCTTGTTTAGAATTTTAGCACCAATTTCATATTAGGTTGACATGTGAGTATGGAAATCTTTCTGCTAGTGTTTGCTTTTGTTGAGACTTGAAGTGATTTTATTGAATGGAGTAACAACATATATATATAGGAGAGGCTAGCCTCCTCTCCTATCATTCTAGCCAATGTGGGACTAAAGCCCAATAACACTATATATATATATATATATCAACACTCCCCCTCAAGATGGGCGAAAGATATTCACTAAGCCCATCTTGTCACATCCTCTCATCATGTTGATAGAACTAAGCCCCTTTGTCAGTCCGTCTGCTACCTGATCTTTGGTTGGAACATAGCCCAGCTCTAGTTCTCCTTTATCCAGTTTCTCTTTGATGAAGAATCTGTCAATCTCAATATGTTTGGTCCTGTCATGCTGCACTGGATTGTTGGCAATATTAATAGCTGACTGGTTGTCACACCATAGCTTCATCTTTGTTCCCTGGTCCAGCTTTAGCTCCGTCAGCATATTCTTCAACCACAATAGTTCTGTGACTCCCAAGGCCATCGCTCTATACTCTACTTCAGCTGTTGATCTGGCCACTACTGACTGCTTCTTACTCCTCCAAGAGACCAAGTTGCCTCCTACAAATATGCAGTATCCCGATGTGGATCTCCTGTCGTCAGCACAGCTAGCCCAGTCAGAATCACAATAGCCCTCAATGCCTACATGATTATTTCTTCTAAAGATCAGTCCCTTCCCGGGGGCTCCCTTCAAGTACCTCAGAATCTGGTACACTGCGTCCATGTGACCCTTCCGGGGGTCATGCATGTAGCGGCTTACTACACTTACCGCAAAGCTGATATCAGGTCGAGTGTGGCTTAAGTAGATTAACTTGCCCACCAATCTCTGATATCTATCCCGGTCAACTGGTTCTCCAGCTTCAGCATCCAGTTTAAACTTCTGGTCTATCGGTGTCGTAGCTGGTTTACATCCCATCATCCCTGTTTCCGTAAGCAGGTCCAGTGCGTACTTCCTTTGAGAAAGAACGATTCCCTCATTATCTCGAGCAATCTCAATCCCAAGGAAGTATCGAAGGGGGCCAAGATCTTTCACCTCGAACTCCTTGCCAAGTTTTACTTTGAGTTGGGCGATCTCCTGCTCATCATTGCCTGTGATAATCATATCATCTACATATACTGCAAGCATGGTGATATGGCCTCCACTCCGTCTGAAGAAGACAGTGTGATCAGCATTGATCTGCTGATATCCCATCCCTATCATTGCTCTCCTGAACCTGTCAAACCATGCCCGAGGAGACTGCTTCAGTCCATAGAGAGACTTCTTCAGTCTGCAGACCTTGCCTTCTGTCTGTTTTGTGCCGAATCCTGGTGGTATCTCCATGTACACCTCCTCTACTAGATCTCCATGAAGAAATGCATTCTTCACATCCAGTTGGTGTAGCTTCCACCCTCCATTGGCTGCCAGGGAGATCAAGGTCCTGACAGTGCTCATCTTCGCCACTGGTGCAAAGGTCTCGTCATAGTCGATGCCGTACGTTTGACTGTATCCTTTTGCCACCAGTCGAGCTTTATAGCGCTCAACCTGTCCATCTGGGTTCTGTTTCACAGTAAAAACCCATTTACATCCAACTGCTCTTTTCCCTTCTGGCAGTCTCACCAGCTCCCAAGTGTGGTTCTTCTCAAGAGCTCCCAACTCCTCGTGCATTGCCGCTTTCCACTTTGGATCGTTCTTGGCAACCTGCCAATTGTTAGGTACAGTAATACTATCCAAAGATGCTATAAATGCTCCATGAGAAGAAGATATATGATCATAAGAAACAAACTTAGCAAGATCCCAACCATATCTGTCCGGAGGATTTCCCGCATTGCTGCGAGTAGTCCTTCGTGTAGGTAGTGGTATGGGAGGAACGATATCACCTGAGGAGGGTGGTGGTGTAGATGAGGAGGATGGTGGTGTAGATGAGGAGGATGGTGGTATAGGTGTCTCAGGAGTTGGGACAGGCGCAGGCAAGGGACTTGGCACTGACACTGTAGGTACTGGTCCTGTAGTCTGCTTGTTGTTTCTCCTGTTGTAGGTCAGTAACTCCCCCTGAGCCGTAGGTGTAACACTTCTCGTCTCCTCCCTCTGTTCCGCTTCACCTTCATGTTCCTCCTCAACCGTGTCTCTATGCCAAACTTCTAAATCGGTTACCACCAGGTTCTCCAAGTTCTCTATCTCCCCCTCTCGCCTTATACTTGTAGTATGAGGCGTGTTATACGAAGTTCCATCCTGGCGGTAATATGGCTCATGCTCCCGGAAGTGGACGTCCATACTAACAAATTTCTTCTTCTCTACTGGACTCCAGCATACATACCCCTTCTGAGTTGCTGAGTAGCCCACGAAGATGCACTTGACTGCTCTAGGGTCAAGTTTTCCAACGAATGGTCTGTTGTCCTTCACAAAACACACACATCCAAACACCTTTAGTGGAAGTATTCCACTATTATTACCTTGTAATACTTCACATGGAGACTTCCATCCCAGGACTTTTGAAGGCATCCTGTTTATAAGTTGAGCTGCTGTCAACACCGCATATCCCCATAGGTGTTGTGGGACATTCATGTCGATCATCATACTTCTTGCGGTCTCCAGAAGATGTCGGTTCTTCCTTTCTGCTACTCCATTTTGTGCTGGTGTATATGCACAAGAGGTCTGATGCTGTATTCCATGTGCTGACAAGTACTCTGCAAGTGTCCTATTGGTATACTCCGTCCCATTGTCAGATCTCAGTATCTTCACCACTGCATTATACTGAGTCTGGACATATTTATGAAAGTCCCGAAAACAAGCAAATACATCACTTTTGTTCTTCATCAAATACAGCCAGGTGACACGAGATGCACAATCGATAAACGAAACAAAATACTTATACCCATTCATAGTGTTAGTAGCACATGGGCCCCAAACATCAGAATGAACTACCTCAAAGACTGAAGAACTCTTATGACCATTTCCAACATATGAACTCCTAGTAAGTTTTCCTAACTCACATGCATCACATACTAATTTCCTTTTATTTGATTTTGCATACATATCTGGATACAACTTATTTAGAGTATCAAAGGAAGAATGCCCCATCCTCCTATGATGAAGTATCAAAGTGTCTTCAGTCTTCTGCTGCAGCTCCTCCATTCCAGCCTTCTCTGCCATAGACACCAATGCTGAGTCCAGTCCGTCTTGATCTAGGTACCACAGTCCATCATGCCAAGTGCCAGTCCCAAGTCTTCGTCCCGTCCCTTTCTCCTGGAAGATCATCTTAGGAATATCAAAAGAAACAATGCATTTTAGTTGGAGAATTATAGAACTAATAGACAAGAGACTGACTGGGAAGGATGGAGCATGCAAAACATTGGATAACCTTACTGAACCCGTACAATTAACAGTACCCTTACCGACCACTGGTTGGAAAGTACCATCCGCAGTCTGAATGGTGTCTGTCGATGCTAGGTGAGTGTACGAGGAAAACTTACTAGCATTTCCGGTCACATGCCGAGATGCTCCTGAGTCGATAATCCAGTCTGACATTTTAAGGGAAGACATAGATGCAAGAGCGTGAGACTCGTCAGTACCTTCTGATGGATGGGCATACATAGCGGCGTTGAAGAATGGAGTGGATGCCTCCTCTGCTACGCTCCTCCTGTCTCCTTCGATTGACGCTTTTTGCTTTCTCTCCAGCAGATCCAGTAGCGCCTGATCCTCCTCAGTAAAGGCGCCGCCAGCTCCTCTATTCCCATCTGCCACCAGCAGGTTTGCCCGATAGCCTCCTCGACCGCCTCGTCGGCCTCCTCGACCACGTCCACGTCCAGCATATCCTCGTCCACGTCCACCACCTGAGTCTCCCTCCTTAGGTGGTTTGGTACAAGCATATCGATGGTGGCCCATCTCCCCACAGTTGTAGCACTGCCGATTCTGTTGCCAGAGCTCTCCCTTGGATCCTGTATCCCCCGAACCGGTAGCTGCTAGTGCTGACTTCACTTCGGGTAAAGCACCTGTCGATGATGCGCCTGTCCCTGTCTGTAATCTGATCCGCGTCTCCTCCTGAATCATGGCTGAGATAGCCTCCTCGAGACTAGGGATCGCTGGCTGGGCGAGGAGTAAGGCTGTTCTCTGTGTGAATGCTGCAGTCAGTCCCTTAAGGAATTTCATCGTCCTCTCCTGCAGACACACCTGTCTCTCCTTGCACTTTGGGTCCCCGCAGCTTGCCCGTTTGGAATAGTGATCATAATCCAGCCAGAGGCGTTCTAACTCCGTAGCGTACTCCTGCACCGTCTTCTCGCCTTGTACGGTGTCGTCGATCTCCCCTTTTATCTGGAAGATCCGTAGATTGTTACCTATGCCATCATAGGTTCTTCTCAATTTCTCCCATACGTCTTTCACCATCTCAATGCCATCTACTGTGGAAGCAATAGACTGGACTAAGGAGTTGAGAAGCCAGATATAAATCACCATATGAGTGGATTTCCACTCGTCACGTCCTGTCGAGCCCTCTTCCGGCTCTGTCTTCTCGCCTGTCAAGAATCCCTCCAGGTTCTTACCTGCAAGGGTTCTTCTCACCCGCCGTGACCAACTCAAATAGGTGGCTGGTCCATCCAACTTCAGATCGATGGAGGGTAGTTCTAACTTTGGCGGTGCTCGTGTCGTGCTTTCACCAGCCGACACCTTTATCAACTTCAGCAATGTCGCCACATCGTCAGCATCCAGCTTCTTGAGAATCTCCTCCATCGATGCTTCTTCTCGATCACTTCACACTTGCTCCACGACTCACGCTCGTCCTTGCCGTCCTCTCCTAAATCCGAATATGTCTGATTTCATCGGATCTAGGGATTATAGGCATCTCCTTGAGATTGATCTCAAGAACGAGCGTGAATCTTGTACCCGCAATAGCGGTACAATGAATCCTGCAGCCGTAAAAACGGTACAGAAACGAGCGTGAATCTTGTACCCGCAATAGCGGTACAATGAATCCTGCAGCCGTAAAAACGGCAGCAGCAGCAGCAGTTGCAGCCGCAACAGCGGCACAGCAACGGCAGCAGCGCGGCAGCGGCGGCGGCGGCGCGGCAGCTGCAGCAGCAGCGGGGCGGCGCTGCGGCGGCGGCGGCGCGGCAGCAGCTGCAGCGGCAGCGGGCGGCAGCAGCTGCAGCGGCAGCGGGCGGCAGCGGCGGCGTAGAAGGGGGATTAGGGTTAGGGTTTGTGTGGAGGAGGGGTCTCTAACGGTATGCTAAGCAATTTTAGGCTCTGATACCATGTTGAGACTTGAAGTGATTTTATTGAATGGAGTAACAACATATATATATAGGAGAGGCTAGCCTCCTCTCCTATCATTCTAGCCAATGTGGGACTAAAGCCCAATAACACTATATATATATATATATCAACAGCTTTAGAAACAATTTCGTTTTTATAGGATGTGATGTCTGTTTCTTCTGTGTAATTAGTTACTTTCTTTCACCTAAATCTGTTTCCTTGTGTCAGGTGGTTGGATTTGGAGTTAAAACTGGTTGCTGATGTTGGTATAGTAGGTGCTCCCAATGCTGGAAAAAGCACCCTTTTGAGTGCGATAAGCGCTGCTAAGCCAACAATAGCAAATTATCCCTTCACAACATTACTTCCAAATCTGGGCGTCGTCTATTTGGACTTTGATGCAACTATGGTGGTTGCAGATTTGCCAGGGCTGCTTGAAGGTGCACACCAGGGCTTTGGTTTGGGTCATGAATTTCTTCGACATACCGAAAGATGTTCTGTACTGGTATGTGAGAACACATTATATTCAAGTTTTTTTTTTTTTTGGCTATTTGACTAATAACTGTTCTTTCTTGCATCTAGTCAATCTTCCTAAGAATTCAGCCAGCTCTTATTTTGTTTGCCATCTAATTTAAAGGGAAATTTGATGCCTCAGTGCATGCTGTGTAAAAGAATTGATTACTCGTTAGACAAACTAACATAGTTGGGGAAAAACAGGGAGCTTTGCCACTATAATCCATAAACAATGAATAATTTGTTATCCTTCCCTAATCTTGATTCATATGAAGGTGTTGTACAGTCGCTATGACCTGCTTGAGGATGACTAAACTTGTAAAACCTCATATAATGACTTGTTTATGCAATAATCCTATAGTTGAGAATTATAATCATACTTCATGTGTATATCTCATACTATGAATGGCCATCATGCATCAAGTATTATATATCTTTGGATTCAACTTTGGGACCATGATGCACTTCTTAATAGTTGATCCGGCAACGAAATATTGTAGATACATTTAATTTGCATGCTATTGGCCTAGTCATTTTATGTTAAATATATAATCATGGTGTTGATCTTAACATATATCTTTCTACATTAAAATGTTCATGTTTCCTTATCATAAAAAAATTTTGCGTGCAAAATTAAACAGCCTCAAGCAAGACGGATCTGACTACAGTTGTATAATGGAAATTGATATAATTGGATCTTAGTAAGGGTAGGTCATATTCCAAATGCAGGTAACGAAGGTGGTACTTCTTCGACCCTTGTGTGTTCTAGATGATAGAGTTGGGAAATGCCTACTCCATTAAATTGAACCCCCATTGTCCATGCTCCTCATTCCCTGAGTGTCATAATTTATTTGATGATTATCTTAATGTGAGGATGCATCCTTAGGATTCCCGTGGTTGAGGGCCTTGAGGCCTTCTGGTTGTGAATGGGGGCCTGAGATATCCGAATCCCTCCATTTAGAGTGATTATATTGGGTTATATATCCAACGGAGTGCATTCAGATATCTGAAGACATTTATTTGCTTTCAAATTCTGATAGCACAATTTATGCTCCCATGAATAGTGCTTCTACACAATAAATAGTAATATAATGTAGGTCTTTTTCCCTAACTAACATTTGATTGATATTGATAACTAATTTTTTTAGTTAGGTTTAAGGAGGACAGTATTATTAAATATAGTATTTTATCATTCTTAATTAGCCTTCATGCTTTACAGAAAAGATAAACCTGTTCCTTTGGACAGCGATTGTGGATGTCTGGCTTGTATGAATACTCGTACTTAGATGAATTATATATCACCAAAACTTGGACGATATCCATCTTGCTTATACGTGGATAACAATTTGAAATATTCGCCACTATCAAAGTGGATGCGGATAGTAGTTCAAAACTTCATATAATGGGATTTTCATATCTGAGTATGCTCCTTTTATGTATCTATTTCGGGTGGAGAATTATACCAAGTGAAACTTGTATCCATAGGAGTGTAAGCAATACTAAGCATTGGTTAGCTCATTGTATTAAAATCTAGATGTCCTTATTAGATTCTGGCCCATGACACTGGAGGCTAAATTTTTATGTAAAAGGTTAAGAGAGTTTATGGCCACTTTATATTGATATCAAGTGTGGTACATTACAAGAAAACCTTGATGTTCACAAAGATAGAGAATGCTCATCAGGTTAGACTTAGACCTCAACACTTCCCTGTCTAATGTTATCTAAGGACGCTGAGTAAGCCTGCATGACATATTGGGTAAAATTATCCCTTTTATACGGATGTTATGCGGGCGCAAAAACGATAAAACCTGATACAATCACCCTATCAATTTTTCGTGTTCTACTATATCTAGAGAGTGACACACTACCAATTTTGGAGTGTTTTTGCTAGATTGTGTTCAACCACTGTAATTCCAGTATCTCTTAGGATCACTGACACAACCAATTTTGATCACAACACAACAATAATCGATGAACATACCGGATCAATGACTTGACTTGGACCAATATTGGAATTAGGTGAAGGTAAGAACATGATTGAGGAGTTGCTAGGAGAAAAAGTGTCCAAAATGGAGGCAGTAAGTACTAAGTAGGCGTATGGTATTACCATATTTGGTTATGTTGCGAAGGCAATTGCCAATAATAATAAAACTGATTGGAAGAAAAAGAGTCACGAAGAAGATCTCTCAATAGAGACACAGGTTTTGTTGTTGTTATTACAAAGTCTGATTAATACTTTGCCTTTGTTAAATACACGTAAATCTTCAAATCAAGAGCCACAATCACAACAATTAGTAAATATGTAGTATCTTACCATGTAGGCTTAGCACAAGTTGTCGATCATAATATTTCTTAATAGGAGATTGGAGGTTTGAATCCCACCGGTTCCAGCTTTGCAAGGTTATGCTCTAGCAGGATAAACATCATGAAAGTGACAATTTTTATACCCCTTGTTACAATAAATAAATGATAAACCAACAAAAATGGGTGAAAAGTGAAAACAATTAAACTTGACAAATCCTATACCTGTTTTTGTTTACCCTTATATTTAATTGTTTTTTTGAAGAACCATTGATGTGATCCCTTTCTTGGACTGTACGTAGGCTTTTGGTGAGATAAGGTATAATGGATTCGATGTGTCAAACTAAAGGATTTTTTTTTCTAGTGGGAGTAAAGTGTTACCAACCTCAAGAAACATTCTCTTCCGCGTTCAGATTTGGATATTTCTCCCATATTGATTTCTTAGAAGGGTCCCATTGTTTCACTTGGAGGGAGATTTAATAGAATGTTTATTAAGTGTGCAGAATATATTTTCTGGAAAGCATGACTAGAAGAAGAGAATATTCAACCTTATCTAACTACTATGGGGCTGATAAAGAGTCTTTGCTTATCTACAGAAGTCAACCTTATCTAACTATTTGGAGTGCTGATGAAAGTCTTTGTTTATCTTCAGTTAATGTTCACACTTTACATAAAGAGGTTACAGTTCCTGTGCATTTTAATATTTTTCTGCTTTTCCTCGTGATGCTTATTATTCCTATCTTAATAGAAACTTCAACCTAGGCAAGTTGTTTGGGAGGTTTATTCTTACATGTTACTGGGCTTCCATGTTGTTCCCAATTCTGTAAAGTAGATTCCCGATTAGATACATTCATTTGTTTTATTGATAAAAAATTATTTACATGCCATTATAAATGAATAACTGATATCCTTTTGATTAGGTGCATGTTGTTGATGGATCATCGCTGCAGCCGGAGTATGAGTTTGATGCGGTTCGTTTGGAGATAGAATTGTTTAGCCCAGGGTTGGTTGAAAAACCATACTTAGTTGCTTATAACAAAATGGATCTTCCAGAAGCATCTGAAAAATGGTTGCGTTTCAAGGAACATCTTGAAACCCATGGTATACATCCTTTTTGCATTAGCGCAATGAACCGGCAGGGAACACATGATGTTGTTTGTGCTGCGTATGAGCTTCTGCGGAAAGAATCAGAGACAAATAAGGATATGCAAGGTCTTCTTTTTTCTCATGATACCACTGTTATAGATTTCAGTAGTTATAGTACCCTCCCATTCCCCTCTTACCCCCCATACACTGCACACATGCAGAAGTAAGAGAACACGATTATTATATTCAAGACATGCTGGAATTTTATGCTAGAAGAAATTAGCTTAATTACATCTGTTTTTTTTTTTCCACCACTTATTTTCCTTCTGATGTTTGGCACTGATAATCTCAAACATCTGGTCAGTCATTCAGGATTTATTAATATGGATGAACTGGGTCCAGAGCTTCATATTGCTTTCTACATCTGTTTTTTTTTTTTTTTTAGAAGTTTGCATTCTGATTCTAAATGTGGATTTGGTGATTTAACTGTCTCACTGTCAGAAACGTTTTTCCCCCCCTGAATTTCGTTCTGTGAAAGGCTAGTTATCTATTTTATTATGGCTAGTAGTCACAAGTACTATTGCTTATGACAGAATCTCAATTTTGCTTCAGAGTGGACTAATCCGAGAAACTTGAATCATGTTGCTGATACCATACAAAAACAGCGAAGTGCCTCAATGAATGACTTTGAGATCTTTCACGACAGCAGTACTAGTACATGGAATGTGGTTGGAGCTGGATTACAACGTTTTGTTCAAATGACTAATTGGCAGTATGTTTTGAGCTTCTCTCTCAATGAATTGGTGCCCTTTTATTTGGGAGCCATTCATGATTAATCGTTCCAAGTTGCTCCGATGTTTTTCTTTTATCGTCTTGCAAATATTCCAGAATATGGACATGTTTTGTTTCTGTTAATATTAGTTCATTTCTTAAAACTTTAAGCTTTTGTGAAACAGGTATACAGAATCTCTCAAAAGGTTTCAACATGTTTTAGAGGCATGTGGTGTAAACAAATCATTGGTCAAACGTGGTGTTAAAGAAGGTGACACGGTCGTTGTGGGTGAGGTATAGTTGTGATTCTTAGTGCTCGAACTGATAATCAAGCTACTTAACTAATTTGTAACTGCATCACTATTTTTTTTCTTCTTAAGAGCCGACTCTTGCTCCATATTTTGCTCAACTTAAATATTACTCGTGTTGTTTGCTAAATTAGTGTGATTCTATTAAAGTTTTGGTTCAACTGGGATGCCTTTCTTTGTTCCAGATGGAGATGGTGTGGCACAATGCCACTGAAAAAGTCGGCGTGTCCAAGTCCAACACCGGAAAACAGTCAGCTGGATCTGTTAGATGGCCACAATTCAAATAGAACAATAGTGTTCAGGTAAGAGAGACTTAGACTATATTTATTGATTAGTCTGTGTGAATCTTTTTGTGGATAAACAATAAAGAAAGGTTAACATTAGCAGTAATGTATCCCCAGGTTTAAGGTTACCATTAACCAGGGGACAGAACAAGGATTGAATGATGAGGGGGGCTAAGAACATGTGCTCATTTTTTTGCAAAAGCTTTGAAAAGGGGGGGGGGGGGGGGGGGGGGGGGGGGATACATTATGTATTTCAAACAATTATACTGATCTGAAGGAGAATAAATAGTGGTCCATGTAAATATTTGCTGGGACCGCATACTTGCGAGCAGGGGCGGATCCATATATGAGCAACTGGAGGTGGATGCGCCCACTGAATTTTCAGTTTCCTTATAGGGTGCGCTACTTTACATTTAGTTTTTGTTAATTTCCTTCCTAACTTTTATATTCACCCCCCCCCCCCCCCCCCCCCCCCCCAAAAAAAAAAAAAAAAAAATTGGTTACTTTTATATAAAATGTATATGGAAAAAAAAATAAGTCAGAGATAATCAAGGATATCAACCACCACTATTTTAAATTTTATTCTGAAAATTTTAAACTTAAGGAATCATACTTGATTCCTCTCACATTTAAATCAACTTAAAAAGCTTTTGGCTAACGTATCGTACCCCAAAAATACTTCGAAATGCCAAAAAAATATCTATTTTCTTTGCAACCATTTCTTTTGTTCCCCTTCCTCTGTTTTTATCCGGTCACTCTCCGCCTTGCAAGCTTTAGCCATGATACCTTCAATGGTACTTTCTGTCCTCTTTGAGTCTTAATATCCATGTGTTTTCATTTTTGGATATAAAAACGATTTGTCATACTTTCATGGACCATGGATTTACCTAAATTTGCACCATTTCCCCCCATTTTGTATGAACTTGGTAAACAAACATTTTTTATGATAGCTTCCTAATCAGTTTTAGCTCAAATTTTACCAAGTTGTTAGGTTGTGGTATCTTGGAATTTTTTCCCCCGACAATTGTTGCTTCTTAATTTTTAAGGATATTTCCATCCTTTATTTTGTTAGATGTCCATAGCAGGATTAGAAGCTGACCTCTTGTACTTGTAGAAGATGATAAATGATCTAAGGATTACAAAACCACATTTTAGGGTTATTATCTCAAAATATAGTAAAAAGCTGCAAAAGAGAAACAGAAGATATTTTGTGTCCGCAACGCCGAATAGAAAATTTTAGTGCTTTATTATTAATCAGGGTTGCCCCCTGACAAAATTTCCTAGATCCGCCTTGGCTTGCGAGTGGTCTAATCTGGAGACCTAACTGAAGTTAATTTGAATTACGTGTCATACTGTCATATAGAATACCCACTTTGAAGGAGAATAAATAGCGGACCATGTAAATATTTCTGGGACTCCATGCTTGTGAGTGGCCTAGTCTCAAACGTGTCATATAGAATGCTTTTAAATAAATACTGGGCTTACCTCATCTCTTTGACACAACCTTTGCATAAGAACATATTGAACTTTTCACAACGCAATCTGTCATCTACCCCATTCTAAAGAGGGAAAAGTAGCTAGCACAGAAGAGAATTTACGAACTCAAACTCTACTTTGTAAAACTTACCCTCAACTTCTGAATTTTACCTGTTACTTTTGCATCTAATTAACAAGTTCCATGTGATATTTGGAAGAAAAGCATCCCCAACTTGGCTGGCTAAAGCTATACCCAACTCGCTGGCAACGCAACTGTCCATGCAAGAGTTGATTGTAACTTTGTTTTATTCATAATCAAGGTTTTAAGTTACAGCCGAAACTGATACATTTCAGCCGTATTGTTTCTTTTTTTTTTGGGGTGGTGTGGGGTGGGTTGTGGGGCCCGGGGTGTGGGGGTGGGGGGAGGATGTCTTTTCACTTTCTTCCAAGTTTAAATTATTCTGTTATATTTGTGGCAGCTCTACTTCTGAATGGACCTCACAAACGGTCTGGTTTGCTAAGTCGGGATTCTAACACTAAGGTATCTGACCAACAACTTGATGTGAGCTTCCTTTTTTACTTAAATAATTCATTGTAGTTTTGGTATACAGTTTCTTTTGTTTATTGCTTCGTACTTTACTAATCAGAGACGTGATTTGCACAATTTCATTTGAACATATTACATAGCATGCTAGATTATTTTCCCCCCCTTAGAATTTGACAGCTTCAATTAAAGAGTATCCGAGTGACAAATATATTTCTTGTCCTTGCTTAGATGGAGTCTATGTTGTTACTAGTATGCCCGAAAAGCATCTCTGATTGTGTAATTGAGATACTACAAATACACATCTCGTTCACCTTATTATAGCAGTAATCACATGATCATTGTTTTTGTTCAATTATAATAAAGTCCAAGTTTGGGCTTTAGCAGACATTCAAAGTGTAATGTATGACTACAACGTGTGATACTTTAGACCTTACGTTTGTAACGACTAAATAAAACGTTCCTAGTTGTAGGAGTATCTAGTTAGACATTTCTTAATTTCAGATACTAGTAACGACTTGAATCTTGATACAATAGCCAGTACGATACGCTATATCAAGTTGTTAGGGATCCATTAGAGAATGGAACCAGTGAACATTGGCTCGCCTTAGGATCCTCAGTAGTACTTGTAGAAAATAATAGATTGATTGATTTTATTGATGGACTACTTCACTACTTATAGGGAGTCTAGCTCCTCTACATATAACATATTCCGATGTGGGACTAAAAGTCCCTTATTGATTCTCAACACTCCCCCTCAAGATGGGCGATAGATATTGATCATCCCCATCTTGTTACATAACTTTGACAGACTTAATGAACTAAGACCCTTAGTCAGACAGTCTGCAACTTGTTCTTCTGAGCGGACATGGTCAATCTTCAGTATCCCTTGTTCCAGCTTCTCCTTGATGAAGAATCGATCAATCTCGATGTGCTTCGTTCTGTCGTGCTGAACTGGATTGTTAGCTATACTTATTGCAGCTTGACTATCGCTCAGAAGACGCAATGGTGCTCCCTTATCCAGCTGCAACTCTGTCAGCAATGCTTTCACCCACAGCAACTCTGACACTCCCAGAGCCATTGCCCTGTATTCTGCTTCAGCTGTCGACCGTGCTACCACTGACTGTTTCTTGCTTCTCCATGAGACCAGATTTCCTCCTACAAAAACACAGTATCCCGTGGTAGACCTTCTGTCGTCTATGCAGCTCGCCCAGTCTGCATCACAGTATCCCTCAACTTCTATGCGTCCATTCTTCTTGAACCATAGTCCCTTTCCCGGCGTTCCTTTCAGATACCTCAAGATCTGAAATACTGCTTCCATATGACCCTTTCTTGGATCATGCATGTAGCGACTCACTACACTCACCGCAAATGAGATAGCAGGGCGAGTGTGTCCCAGATAAATCAATCTCCCTACAAGTCGTTGATATCTTTCACGATCAACGGGCTCTCCTGCTTCTGCTCCCAACTTGCACTTCTGGTCAATTGGAGTGACCGCTGCTTTGCATCCCAGCATCCCTGTCTCCTTCAGCAGATCTAGTGTGTACTTTCTCTGTGAGAGAACAATTCCTTGTTCGCCTTCACACACCTCGATACCTAGAAAGTACCTCAT
Organism: Iris pallida; assembly: GCA_029216955.1. Taxonomy (NCBI): domain Eukaryota; kingdom Viridiplantae; phylum Streptophyta; class Magnoliopsida; order Asparagales; family Iridaceae; genus Iris; species Iris pallida. The sequence goes on from JANAVB010010799.1 coordinate 3,723,446, forward strand.
CGCTCCTAAATCCTTCACTTCAAACTCCTTTGCGAGTTTTGACTTCAGTTTAGTGATCTCGACTTCATCATCACCTGTGATTACTATATCATCCACATATACAGCAAGTATAGTGATGTGGCCTCTTGCATGCTGGAGGAAGACCGTATGATCTGCATTTGTTTGACGGTATCCCATGCCTGTAACAGCCTTTCTGAATCTGTCAAACCAGGCTCGAGGAGATTGCTTGAGCCCGTATAACGACTTCTTCAGTTTACACACCTTTCCTTGCGACGTCCCTCCGTTTGATGCTGTCGCGTAGCATCCTGGCGGGAGCTCCATGTATACTTCTTCTTGCAGGTCCCCATGAAGAAATGCATTCTTCACATCCAGCTGGTACAGCTTCCACCCATAATTCGCTGCAATGGAGACCAGAGTTCTTACGGTGCTCATTTTTGCTACTGGGGCAAACGTCTCATCATAGTCTATGCCATATGACTGTGTGAATCCTTTTGCAACCAACCTTGCCTTGTATCGCTCAACCTTTCCTTCTGGCGTCTCTTTCACTGTGTACACCCATTTGCATCCCACAGCTTTCTTCCCTTTGGGTAATGGAACCAGCTCCCATGTCTTATTTTTCTCCAGTGCCCCAAGTTCTTCCATCATTGCAGCTTTCCACCTTGGATCTTTCTTTGCTTCCTGCCAACACTTGGACAACGAAGTAGAGTCTAACGATGCAATGAAGGCTCGATAATTCGAAGAAATGTTAGAATAAGACAAGAAGTTGGCAATGTCATGTTCGTAATCATCAAAACGAGCAGGAGCCTTACCCGCATTGATGCGAGAAGATCTCCTTAAGGGAGCAATAGGTGGTGGAGAGATCATACCATCCGAGTCAGAGAGATCCGCATCAGAATCCGAGTGATTCAGTGCGGGGGCAACATCTTCAGGAGTTGGGGCAGGAGTAGACGAGGGACTTGGTACAGTAGGCACAGGACACGGCATAGGCACAGTACTGGACTTCTGTTGTCTCCTTCTGTAGACTTGGAGCTCCTTTTTCCTTGTCTGCTGCTCCCCCTGCGTAACATATGGATCTTCTTCTTCAGTTTCTGTATCTGAGTCACTGTGCTCTCCCCCTTTCGTCCAGTTTTCTACAACCGGACACGGAACCGATCCGACGACAACATTTGGGTGTATTATCTCCCCCTCACATCGAACACCATCTGTGTTAGGTGTGTCACCAAATGCGGAACCTTCATCCGAACCATAGTATGGTTCGAGTTCTCGGAAAGTAACGTCCATGCTAACAAACATCTTCCGCTCGACTGGACTCCAACAGGCATAACCCTTCTGAGTCGCCGTGTAACCGACAAAGACACATTTAACTGCCCGAGGATCCAGTTTGCCAACGCCTGGCCGATTATCCTGGACAAAACATACACATCCAAAAACTTTTGGTGGAACAGTGTATGTATTGGCTCCAGTAAGCATCTCCAATGGTGTCTTCCAGTCCAATACCTGAGATGGCATTCTGTTGATGAGATAAGAGGCCGTCAATATAGCCTGCCCCCATAAGTGCTTCGGGACATTCATAGCCAGCATCATCGTCCGTGCAACTTCCAGCAAGTGTCTGTTCTTTCGTTCCGCCACACCATTTTGAGCCGGAGTATAAGCACATGAAGTTTGATGAAGTATTCCATGAGTTGAAAAATACTCAGCAACCCGCTTATTCGTATACTCCGTCCCATTGTCGGATCGGAAACACTTAATTTTAGCGCCATATTGTGTTTCCACTCGTCGATGAAAGTCCTGAAAGGCCTCAAGGACGTCACTTTTATTTTTCAGAAGGTAGACCCATGTCACACGGGTATAACAATCAATAAAGGTGACGAACCATCGAAAGCCGTTAATCCCGATTGTAGGACAAGGGCCCCATACGTCTGAATGTATCATGTCAAAAGCAACGGAACTCCTATTCCCTGTGCTCACATACGAGCTTCTGGTATGTTTTTCCAAAGCACAAGCATTACAAAATAACTTCTCTTTATTAGCCCTTTGATATAAGGACGGATACATTCTACCAATAACCGGAAAAGAGGAATGACCGACACGCTGGTGGTTGTTTGCCATTAAAATTGTTTGATTGAAAACTTTAATACAAACAGAACAGTGTTACAATGTAGGACTTAGATGTAGTCCTAGGAGTACACTTTTGTTTAAGCTGGGTCCTTAGTGCCAATGGAGCGAGTGGTAATGCGTTGACTCCGTTGACCGGCTGACGACGGTTATCGGTTCTCTGAAGGTGTTGATTGCTCTGGGTGCTGGAGCTTGCTGAGAGGAGGAAGACGTTGAGTGTCTAGAACTGCCTCTCCGGTGATTCTCTGTTTTGGATTCTCTCTGTGTTGTGAGTCTTGTCTGTGTGAAGGAGATGATCCTTCTATTTATAGTTTTGCAGGCTGGCTGCTCATGCGCGCATGTAGGATGCGCCGGTGTGGGGACGCCACGTGGAGGTTGCTGATGGAGGCGCATGGATGCTGCGCCCTGATCGAGGGGGAGAACTCTTCATACTGCTGTTGTGAGCCGGCACGTAGCAGAGAGAAGATCTTTCCGTTGCTGAAATCTTGGATGAGTTGAGTCAAAGGACACGTGTCGTCGACTCATGGTTTGAAGATCTCGGATTTGGTGGAGAGGAGTGATCTGGTGGGCTGCGCCTTGGATTGGGCGCAGGAGGAGGCTGCGGCTCATAACCTTTAGGAGTTACAAACCATTTGGGGCGCATGGCTTTTGAGGCGCATGCAGGCGACTTTCCTTCTGTCTTTCGGGATCAGAGAGCAGTCTGAGGCGCATGGCTTTTGAGGCGCATGCTGATTTGGACGCATGGCCGTAGAGGCGCATGCTGATGGTGGAGTGGCCACGTGGCAGTAGCCGTCGAAATAAAGTCATGATGATGCTGACGTTGTCGACGCTTCGTTTTCTGAACTGTTCAGACTTTGGGAGGCGTGCTGCCAACTCTGTCAGTTCAGCATTTAATGTTGGTGACGTTCGATGGACAGCTGAGTGGGCGCGTCGGTTGGCGTTCCACTCGGTATGGAGATGTGTGGGGGCGCACCCTCTGTAATGCGCCGAGTACTGCAGGGCGCGTCTGTGTGATGCGCCTGATGCCGAAGGGCGCGTCCGTGTGATGCGCTGTCTGGCTGGCGCATCGGACATGTCTTTTAATGATGCGGCTGTCTCGCTCTTCGAGTGCTATAAATAGCCGTTTGGCTGAATTCGAGGCGTCCGGTTCATCCATTTAATGTAAATTCATTGCACGGAATTCGGAGGGCCATCCACTTCGCGCGTGGGTTTGATCTGCCCGGCCTATAAATAGTGGCATGGAGAGAAGATTTGCTTCTCATTCCCTCGCGTACTTCCAACATGAACCTGAACATGCGGGTGCATTCTGTTGACGAAGTGCTCCCGAGGGTGAAGATGAGACGCTGTGTTGTCTTCGATGCACTTGAAGGTGACTGTTACATCCAAAAGACGGAGTCGAGGGCTTCTGAGGCAGGCGGAAGGTGCCTGTTGCATCCAAAGATAGGGATGCTCGAGCCTCGTCTCCGTTATTCCGGAAGAGCCGTAGATCGGAATGGCGGTGCTAGGCTCTATCTTCCTTCAAAGTGGGGTTTGCCCACTTTGGTTGTGTTGAAAGCTGCTCCTTTAGCCGCGGTTTCGATCACGGTCTTCCTTCGCCTTTGGAGGCTCTTTCGAAGCCTCCCCTGGCCACAGCATTTTGCGGTGCTCTTCTCTTCCTTGGTTCCAGCCAGAGGGTTAAATGCTTTGCTTGGCGAAGCACTTATCAGGTGAGCCTGGCTGGAAGAGCGGCACATAACTGGGCTCTGCTCGGCCAGGTGAGCCTGGTTGGAAGAGTTGCTCATAACTGAGCTGCTGAAGGGATGCACATAACTGAGTTGGATGCACATAACTGAGCTGCTGAAGAGATGGTAGGATGCGCCTGGCTGGAGGCGCATGACATCTGCTGCGCCTGACTGATGGCGCATGGTGGCTGCTGCGCTTATCTGGAGGCGCGTGGTAGCCGCTGGCTGTAGACTTAGGATCTTTCCTTTGTAGAAATTCTCCTTTGTACAACCTTTTCTTAGACATGTAATAGACTTCTGTAATCTTTAAAAAGTCTTCTTTCGAATGTCTATCTTTATTGATCTTGCTGTGAAGTTCTTCGTCTGAGTTCTAGCGCATGTAGTGTCTGGCGCATGGGCTTTCTGGTTGTGAAATTCCATGCTTCTACAAGACCTCCTTCAAAGTTTTCAAAACTTTTGAATAAGTTTTGGAATACTTTGAATAAGAAGCATGGAGGTCAGGGCGCATGATTTCTGGGCGCATGCCTGTTCGGGCGCATGCTCTTCTCAGTTAATGATGATGGTGCCTCGGTAACCGAAAAGATTAATGATGATCTTTTGGTTTTATTTGCTGCTATCCTTGCACAGAACCCGAGGCGACGGCTGAGATCACACGTCATCTGTTCACGCGTGCGACCAAGCCCTATAAATAGGTAAGAGTTGGAAAGAGAAAGGGTTCTTCTTCTCTGTGCCTCTGCTTCTTTAGAGTTTCTTCTTCAAAACCCTAACTTCTCCTTCCTCGAGAGAATTGCTCCCAAGACTCCTCGCGGTGCTGCCGGCAAGGGGAAAGAGAAAGCGAAGGAGTCCGCGGAAGTTGCGGCGGCTGTCGTTCCCCGTCGGCCTGTCGAAGTTCGGCCGGAGGTGGTTGGTAAGTCTCATTGTCCGTACGCCAACGCACATAGGCCTTGAGTCTTTAATGATGTGCCGCGGTCTTTGCCCGCCGACGCGCATGGGTTTAAACCCTGGTGATGCGCCGAGGCTATACTGCTGACGCGCATGGGTTCAAACCCTGATGATGCGCCGAGGCCATGCGCATGGGTTCAATCCCTGATGATGCGCCGCAGTTTTCTCCTTTAGACACATTGTGTGTTCTCTTCTGACTTTTTCTGATCTTTTGCTAGTGTCGATGGCAATCCCGCTTTTGAGTGAAGTTTTCTTGGAGGCTGCCTTCAACCAAATGGGAGTAGAGCATAACGAGGAAGTGATAAACCCTGCTCAAGATGCTCTTATGCTGGATCAGCCTCCTGAGAGAATGACCCTAATCCGTGAACAGCAGTATTGGTTCCTCAAACGGATGATGAAGCGTGGAGTCATTAAATCTTCCACATCTGATAAAGTGACCTTCCTGAAGCCTGAGTTCCTGTTTGGAGACCGTCTCACTTCTACTGACTCGTCAGTGCTGAAGGTCAAGGAGGACTGGTTCTTTACTGCGAATGGAGTGCATATGACTGTTAAGCAACTTGAACGTCAGTGGCCTTTGACGTCCTTCTGTCGCCTTGTTTCCCAGAGGAGGATGTCTTGGGAGCTTACCCCTTCTCAGGGGGGAGCGGTGACTGGTGTCATCCAAATTGATTCTACTTCCGACCAAAGGGATGCTTTGACCGTTGTACGGTCTGGGTCTTCTTACACTTGGCGGACTTTACGTCCTGGGAGCCTCTACAGTGATGTACCCATTGATACGCTTGCTTATAGTGCTTCGACTTTTACACATCGTATGTTTTTGATGGAACGCTCCTACCCGACAGGAGAGTTTCGGGTGGAGGGTTGGTGCCATTACGTCTCCAAATGGGATAAACTGACGCTCTGGATCTTGTCGCGATTTCGGACTGAGCTCCGAGAGATCGGGTTGACTGCCGCGATCCGTGCTACCCAGGCGGGTGTTGACCTTAATAGGCACATGTTCCTCGCACTCCTGGAGATGTTTGATATCCATACCGGGACCTTCTTTACTCCGGTAGGGGAGTTAGGGCTCGCACTTCATGAGATGTATGAGGTGTCTAAACTCCCTTGGGGGTCGGAGCCCTATGAAGAGTACTTTCCAACCAATGAGGAACTTCAGGTCCTGGGGGACAGAGCTGATGAGATGACGGCCGTCTTCAAGGAAGTGGCGAGTCATCATTACTATGTGCAGAGAAGGGATAAAAGCGGGTCGCAGCCCCATGTGACCGCTTGGAGAGATTATGTCTTTAGACAAGACAAAGAGGATTCTTCGAAGTTTTCTACTCCGCCGGCGCTCTCTCGTAGCGAGGTGCTGTCCGAAATGAGCACGTTAGGGGAGAAGAATCCCCGAGGAAATGAAGACCAGCAGTCAGATGCACGCTCCTACAGCTGCTTCTGGCACCTTGCTTATCCAATGTCATCCAAGGCGGTTTTGGTCGCCTATCTGATGATATGGCTCCGGGATTGCGTGTTCGCAGGTGGATCCGGTGCCGTCGAGAGGGTGACTCGAAACTTAATCCTGCCAGCCGTAAAATTGGTCTTCGGTCGGCGCTTGGCTCTCCTCCCCGCAATGGTATGTAACCTGCAGCGAGGTTTGCGAGAGTTTGCTGGAAATGTGATTCATGATAGAGGCAGAAAAAATAACTTTCCGCGCGCCGAACTGTCGTTTCACTATTTGATGGGATGGCTGATTCTGCATCATCCCAGTGTGATGAGCCCAGGCTCGGAAGGAGATCATAAGGCTGGGGATGCATTCCTTCGTCGTTTCCATCGGAGGAGCTGGTCGCATACTGGTGTCCCGGTTTGTAGAAAGGTTTTATCCCGTCTTCAGGGTTGGGAGATCACCAAAGTTGGTCCCATCTATTTGGGTTTTGAGGCCAACGAGGATTTAAGGGACCTGGGCGAAGGTACCACCACTCTGCCTCAATGGGGATTCCGCTGGTTGCAAAGTATCCGGCCGTCCCATCTGGTGTACCGGAACAGGAATCAGTGCTACCTGGAACCGTACTTGCCGAGCCGCTTTGCGCGGCAATTTGGTTATGCTCAGATGATGTTGGATAACCCCAGTATTACCCTGGGGTATGTTGGAAGTTTGTTGGATGGTACACGAGCTTGGCATTACTATAATGCCGGATGTACCGGAGCTCGTTTTACGTTGCCCGTCCCCGATCCGCGGCCGCCCATTCTTTACTCGGCCGCCAAATTTTACTGTGTTATGGCTGCCCCGCCCTCCGGATATGACAGGAAGACCAGCCTTATCGCAGGCACCCAGTTAGCAGCGACTGGGGATACGCCAGTGAAGGCCCGGCCGCATCGTCCGTCAGGGGTGGGTCAACGGAGTGCCCCCTCCGCATCACAAGCAGAACCCTCGGGCGATCGATCGAAACGATGTGCAGATACAGGGGCTGAATCTCTTGTGTCGAAGAAGCAGAAGAAGGCATCGTTACCGACGGTGTCATCGGATTCGGCGTCCGAAGAGGTAAGGACATCCTACTAAATCTGATTTTGGTTCCGCCACTTACGAGGCCCCATCTTCTTTTGTAGGAGCCGCTAAAAAGAAAACCTCGTACCCCAAAGTCGGGTGGGAGTAGGCGAGAAGAGATGGCGAGCTCGTCTGGAGTGCGTATCCCGCCGACAATGATGTCTCTCATGGAGGAAGATCCGGAGGATACTGTCATCGTGGAGGTTCCGGTATCCCCGGATTATGTCAGGAGGGAACCTGAGGGTGCAGCAGCTTCCGAGGTGACGAAGGCCACAGCGGAGGCTTCACATATCGAAGGTTTAGCAAGTGCGCAGCTTCCTGGTGATGAAGAGGAATGGAGTTCATCATCTTCCGATGACATCGCTCCGGAGCTGCAGGAGTCTGTTGCGGGGGCAGCAGAAGCAGTGAGGATAGAGGAGGGTTGATTCCCCTCCTTGTCATGATGAAGGGAGGTCGGCTGAATCATTGCCAAATCCTTCCTTGGCTTCAACCATGGACATAGAGATGGCTACCGATCAGGCGGTAGCGACAGATTCTGTCCCTGTAGAGGGACTTGAGAAGAATGAGACCCTTCTGCCGGTCTTGTCTCCTGGGGCTGGCCAGGAGATAAATGTTGATCTCCCCGTTTTGCCGGGGGAGGTAGCTGATGCTGATAGAACGTCGGGGGTAGAAGAGGTGGCCGTTGATGTCGGTGATTTCTCCGGGCTTGAGAAGGGTAAGGGTGTGGAACCCTCTGTTGCTCCTTCCACTTGGGGTACTATCACGACGCATGTGCCGGCTCCTTCTGTTCCTTCGGCTCCTCGGGCTAGCAGTCTGGCCCTTGTTGATGAAGAGCCTATTGCTGCGGAGGTTCAAACCTCTCAGATCGAGGTTGGCGGATCTTCCTCCGGTTCGCAAACTGTAGTAGCTCCCCCAACTCCTGCTATGACGCCGCAGGTGCTGGCGGATGCCGACGAGTATGTGAAGTTCCTCGTCGAGGGAGTGTACAAAATGCTGGAGAAAGGTGTATCTGCAGTGATGGATGCCAAGGGGAGCTTTGCGACAGCAAAAGCTTTGGCAATGCCTTGTATCGAGCTGATCCGCGTTCACCAAGGCCATGACCATATGGCCGAAATTCTGGAGGTTTCGGTGATTGAGCTGGACGAGCGGCTCGCGGAACTGCAGCGCATCCAACGAAATGACCTCTCTGTCTTGATAGATGCAGAGATAGGGAAGTTGATTGCTGAAATCGAGGCTTCCCATCGAGCCGATGTGAGCAGTTGGGAGCGTGAAGTGGCTGGGACTGAGGCTGCGGCGGAGCAGTTGTCTCAATCTATGGAGAAGACGACGGAGAAGCGGGCTGCGGTGGATGCTAACATCGCAGAGGTTGATGCTCAGATGCGCCGTCTTGAAGACCAGCGGGCCCAACTTCAACTAGAAGCTGATCGTGTCCTGGCTGAACACGTGGCATTCAAGCAGGAGGAAGCGACTCTTACTCAGCGGACCCTTGCTTTGGCTCAGCAGCGACGACAGCTTGATGAGAAGTATGAGAGTAAAACTTCCGCTGAGGCTGTCGGATTAATGCGTCAAGAAGCCGAGCTCCGAGTCCAGGCGACTGTGGAAACTCGCACTGCCGACCTGAGACGTCGAGTCAGAGAGCTCTCATCCCACCCTGGAGAGGATCGGGGACTGTAGTTTCTCTTCTTTTTATGTGTTTTTGCAACTCTTGCTGGGGAAAATAGCGTATTTCTGTACTCCCTTTTTTGAAAAATAAAGAAATACACTCTCTCTCTTTTTTTTTTTGTGATGTGTTCATTTTTGATCTCATGAACTTGATGATTTATGTGGACCTATTATCTTTTGCGCACTTTGGTTTTTAGGTACAGATAATAAGTTTGAAGGAACCAACATGTTGCTCAGAGGTAATGTGGACATGGCAATCATTAGGTTCAAATGATAGAATCTTCCTACTCAGAGGTATTTATGGACGTGGTAGGAATGATCCTGGGGGATACGCTGAACAACTCAGAGGTAATGTGGACGTAGAAGTTCTGCGATCAATGTACGACAACACAGGAGTTGTTTGTACGGGATGTTTACTCAGAGGTAATGTGGACGTGGTAAATATGAAGGATAGCGTAAGCTCACGAAATGTAAGGTTCCGCTTTGTAGGATGTAGAGAGACAACTCAGAGGTAATGTGGACGTGGTTATCTTTCTACGGAAGGATGCCACGGAACAGCTGGGTTCCGGAAGCGTTTGATTTTGTGAAAAGAGGTTGTTTGGGGAAATACATGTCTTGGAGGATGTCAAGAATAGTACTTCTTTAGGAACTTGCCGTTGATCGGCATCATGAACAAGTCCCCATTGGGTTTGGCGAGGCGGTAAGCACCGTTTGAGTATACCGTCTCAATGATGAAGGGTCCTTCCCATTTGGGCTCGAACTTCCCTGGTGTCTTGTGAGTTAACACCATTGGCCTTCTGACTGCTAAAACCAGGTCGCCAACTTGGAAAGTTCTTTGCTTGACCTTCTTGTTGAAAGCCTGTGATATACGGGCTTGGTAAAGTTCGATGCGTTGTTGAGCTAGGAGACGCTTTTCGTCAAGTGCCTCCAGTTCCCGCAGACGACGACGTTGATTGTCTTCTTCTGTGAGTTTGTTTGTGATCGCTACTCGGAGTGAGGGGATCTGGATCTCAAGAGGCAGTACCGCTTCGCTCCCGTAGACCAGGGAGAATGGTGTGTTGCCTGTTGGGGTCCGTACCGTTGTGCGGTAGGCCCAAAGACATTCGCCGAGCTTTTCGTCCCAGTCGCGTTTGTTGGATGACACGACCTTTTTGAGCAGCCTGACGATAGTTTTGTTGAACGCCTCGGCCAATCCGTTTGCTGCCGGATTGTAGGCGGTTGAGGCCACGTTTTGAATGCGATTCTTGTCACAGAACCTGCTGAAAATGTGGCTGATGAACTGGGGACCATTGTCATGAATGATTCGCCTGGGTACTCCGAAACGGTAAATGACATGGTGTTTGATAAAGCTGACCACCCTGGAGCTTTTTACTTCCGCTAGTGGGACTGCTTCCGCCCATTTGGAGAAGTAATCGGTGATGGCCAGGATGAAACGATGTTCTCTTGATGAAGGAGGGGTGATTGGTCCTACAATGTCCATGCCCCAGGCTTCGAATGGCCAGGAGGCGACTGTAGGATGTAGAGGTTCAGACGGTGTATGTATGAAGTCTGCATGAAGTTGGCATGCATGGCACTTCTTAGCATATTCCACTGCGTCGGCGGCCATGGTTGGCCAGTAGTAGCCCATACGTCGCAGTCGATCTTGCAACTTAGGACCTGGTTGGTGAGCTCCGCAAGTTCCGTCATGAGCTTCTCGAAGAGCTTCGGCCGCTTCTTCGTTAGACAGGCATCGAAGGAGAAGCCCGTCGAAGGAGCGTCGGTACAGCGTTTTAGTGGCTGTATCGTAGTAGAATCGAAGAGAGCGTCTCCTGACTGAGACGGCTTCCTTCGGGTCTTCCGGAAGGATTCCGTAGACGGCGAAGTCGATGAACGGGAATCTCCAGTCTCGGACATTAACATCGGTGTTTGTCGGCACGGCGTGAGCCATTTGCAAACATAGGTTGTTTCTGGGACAAATCAAGTCTCGGCCAGTTACCGTGACATAGTGTTGAGTCCCAAGGGGCGCGGCCAATGAGGCTGCGAGGCCAGCCAGAGCGTCAGCCTCCAAATTTTGTAGACGGGGTACATGTTCGATGAAGAACCCAGTGAAGGTTGAAATGATGTTCAATGCAACTTCATGGTAAGGGATCAAATCTTCATGGCGAACCTCGTATTGCCCCCGAATCTGGTTTACGACGAGTTTTGAGTCGCCGTAGGCTTCCAGATGATCCACCCCCAGCTGTTGTGCTAGCTGGAGTCCCATGACGAGTGCGTTGTACTCAGCAACATTGTTGGAGCACGGCTTCGAAAGAGAGTATGCGCGCTGGATGACCAGCTGATCGGGGGAGACCAAGACTACCCCCACTCCTGCGATGATTTGGCCGTTGGGGCCCGTTCTTGAAGCGCCATCGAAGAACATCCGCCAAACGGGGCTTCCTTCAGTGACGTTTGATTCTTGGACTTCATCCGGGATGTCTTCATAGAGTTTTGAAGATTCTGGGATGGGGTGTGCAGCTAAAAAGTCAGCCAGAGCCTGACCCTTGACCGCTTTCTGCGGGACAAACACCATGTTGTATGGCGTTAGTAGGATCGCCCATGTAGCCAGCCGGGAGTTTAATGACCCTGGCTTCGTCATGAGAACTCTGAGTGGATTGAATCGGGAGATGACGTGAATTGTCTGGCCCGAGACGTAATGACGAGTCTTCTGAATGGCAAACACCAAAGCCAAGCACTCCTTTTCAACGGGGTTGTACCGGTGTTCGGCCCCGATGAGTGTTCGACTGAGGTAGTAGATTGCTTGCTCGTAGCCTGCATCGCTGTTTTGAGCCAGTAAAGCGCCGAGGGAATGATCCATGGCACGGACGTAGAGGAGGAATGGTTTGCCGGCGACAGGTGCCACTAGGACTGGCGGGCTTGTCAAGTAAGCCTTGATGTCGTCGAAAGCCTTTTGGCACTCCTCTGTCCAGACGTAAGAGACTCCCTTCTTCATGAGCTGAGTAAAGGGTTGACATTTACCGGAGAGGTTTGCTATGAACCTCCGGATGTATGCCAGACGTCCCTGTAATCCCCGAAGTTCTCGAAGGTTCTTCGGAGGGTCCATGTTGAGGATGGCTTTAGTCTTCTCGGGATCGACATGAATGCCTTTTGCCGTGATGACAAAGCCCAAGAATTTGCCGCTAGAAACCCCCAGGAAGGATTTAGCGGGGTTCATTTTGAGTTGATGTGCCCGCATGAGATCAAAGACCGTCCTCAGGTCCTGTAGGTGATCTCTTTTGAGGCGGCTCTTGACTGCGATGTCGTCAACATAACACTCAACTGTCTTGCGAAGATGTTGACGGAAGATGGTACTCATCGCTCGTTGGTATGTTGCACCGGCATTCTTCAAGCCGAAGGGCATTACTGTGTAGCAGAAAACACCTTTCGGAGTCCTGAATGACGTGTGTTTTGCGTCATCGGGGAACATCTTGATTTGATTGTAGCCTGAATACCCGTCCATGAAGGACATGCGTTCAAAGCCACATGTGTTGTCGATCATTACATCGGTGATTGGGAGCGGGAATTCATCCTTCGGGCAAGCAGAGTTGAGATCCCTGAAGTCGATACAGACTCGTATCTTCCCGTTCTTCTTGGTGACAGGGACGACGTTGGCTACCCAGTCCGGGTGTTGTTCCTCACGGATGAAGCCACTGGTCAAGAGCTTGTCCACCTCCTGATCGATGGCATTCATGATGTCTGGGCGGAAGCGTCGCTGTTGTTGTTTGATAGGTTTGGCATCTGGTAAGATGTTCAACCTATGCATCGCGATCTGTGGATCGAGACCCGGCATGTCTTCGTAGCTCCAGGCGAAGACGTCAATATACTCTTTAGCCAGTTGGACTAAAGATTCTCGGTCTTCTCCTTCCAAGCTTTTGCTGATAAAGATGGATTTAGAAGAAGACCCATCCCCGAGGTCGATCTGCTCGACTTCGTCTTCGGTGGGAGGTTCTCGTAACTCAAAACGAGACTCCCATTGTTCTCCTAGGCGTTGAGCCCAAGGTTCCTCTTCGAAGGGTTCCGGCGGTTGGTCTTCGCCTTCATCTTGTAGAAGCATGGAATTTCACAACCAGAAAGCCCATGCGCCAGACACTACATGCGCTAGAACTCAGACGAAGAACTTCACAGCAAGATCAATAAAGATAGACATTCGAAAGAAGACTTTTTAAAGATTACAGAAGTCTATTACATGTCTAAGAAAAGGTTGTACAAAGGAGAATTTCTACAAAGGAAAGATCCTAAGTCTACAGCCAGCGGCTACCACGCGCCTCCAGATAAGCGCAGCAGCCACCATACGCCATCAGTCAGGCGCAGTAGATGTCATGCGCCTCCAGCCAGGCGCATCCTACCATCTCTTCAGCAGCTCAGTTATGTGCATCCAGCTCAGTTATGTGCATCCCTTCAGCAGCTCAGTTATGAGCAACTCTTCCAACCAGGCTCACCTGGCCGAGCAGAGCCCAGTTATGTGCCGCTCTTCCAGCCAGGCTCACCTGATAAGTGCTTCGCCAAGCAAAGCATTTAACCCTCTGGCTGGAACCAAGGAAGAGAAGAGCACCGCAAAATGCTGTGGCCAGGGGAGGCTTCGAAAGAGCCTCCAAAGGCGAAGGAAGATCGTGATCGAAACCGCGGCTAAAGGAGCAGCTTTCAACACAACCAAAGTGGGCAAACCCCACTTTGAAGGAAGATAGAGCCTAGCACCGCCATTCCGATCTACGGCTCTTCCGGAATAACGGAGACGAGGCTCGAGCATCCCTATCTTTGGATGCAACAGGCACCTTCCGCCTGCCTCAGAAGCCCTCGACTCCGTCTTTTGGATGTAACAGTCACCTTCAAGTGCATCGAAGACAACACAGTGTCTCATCTTCACCCTCGGGAGCACTTCGTCAACAGAATGCACCCGCATGTTCAAGTTCATGTTGGAAGTACGTGAGGGAATGAGAAGCAAATCTTCTCTCCATGCCACTATTTATAGGCCGGGCAGATCAAACCCACGCGCCAAGTGGATGGCCCTCCGAATTCCGTGCAATGAATTTACATTAAATGGATGAACCGGACGCCTCGAATTCAGCCAAACGGCTATTTATAGCACTCGAAGAGCGAGACAGCCGCATCATTAAAAGACATGTCCGATGCGCCAGCCAGACAGCGCATCACACGGACGCGCCCTTCGGCATCAGGCGCATCACACAGACGCGCCCTACAGTACTCGGCGCATTACAGAGGGTGCGCCCCCACACATCTCCATACCGAGTGGAACGCCAACCGACGCGCCCACTCAGCTGTCCATCGAACGTCACCAACATTAAATGCTGAACTGACAGAGTTGGCAGCACGCCTCCCAAAGTCTGAACAGTTCAGAAAACGAAGCGTCGACAACGTCAGCATCATCGTGACTTTATTTCGACGGCTACTGCCACGTGGCCACTCCACCATCAGCATGCGCCTCTACGGCCATGCGTCCAAATCAGCATGCGCCTCAAAAGCCATGCGCCTCAGACTGCTCTCTGATCCCGAAAGACAGAAGGAAAGTCGCCTGCATGCGCCTCAAAAGCCATGCGCCCCAAATGGTTTGTAACTCCTAAAGGTTATGAGCCGCAGCCTCCTCCTGCGCCCAATCCAAGGCGCAGCCCACCAGATCACTCCTCTCCACCAAATCCGAGATCTTCAAACCATGAGTCGACGACACGTGTCCTTTGACTCAACTCATCCAAGATTTCAGCAACGGAAAGATCTTCTCTCTGCTACGTGCCGGCTCACAACAGCAGTATGAAGAGTTCTCCCCCTCGATCAGGGCGCAGCATCCATGCGCCTCCATCAGCAACCTCCACGTGGCGTCCCCACACCGGCGCATCCTACATGCGCGCATGAGCAGCCAGCCTGCAAAACTATAAATAGAAGGATCATCTCCTTCACACAGACAAGACTCACAACACAGAGAGAATCCAAAACAGAGAATCACCGGAGAGGCAGTTCTAGACACTCAACGTCTTCCTCCTCTCAGCAAGCTCCAGCACCCAGAGCAATCAACACCTTCAGAGAACCGATAACCGTCGTCAGCCGGTCAACGGAGTCAACGCATTACCACTCGCTCCATTGGCACTAAGGACCCAGCTTAAACAAAAGTGTACTCCTAGGACTACATCTAAGTCCTACATTGTAACACTGTTCTGTTTGTATTAAAGTTTTCAATCAAACAATTTTAATGGCAAACAAGCTGGCGACTCTGCTGGGGAATGCCCATCTTCTGGCGCTCCTCCTGCCTGTTCTTGGACTCGAAGCGCTCCCGCAGATCTTTGATCATTTCGACCACGTCCTACAGGAGGAGGGGGGGTCGGGGGGTTGGGTGGATCCTGGAGAGGTCGGGACTGCTACAGGAGGAGGGGGGACGGGACTGGATGAGGGGGGAAAAAAATTTTGTTTTGTGGAGAGAGAGAGAGAGAGAGTTATGGCTCTGATACCATGTAGAAAATAATAGATTGATTGATTTTATTGATGGACTACTTCACTACTTATAGGGAGTCTAGCTCCTCTACATATAACATA
Source organism: Iris pallida (assembly GCA_029216955.1). Lineage (NCBI taxonomy): Eukaryota > Viridiplantae > Streptophyta > Magnoliopsida > Asparagales > Iridaceae > Iris > Iris pallida. The sequence continues at coordinate 3,738,959 of JANAVB010010799.1, forward strand.
TTCCGATGTGGGACTAAAAGTCCCTTATTGATTCTCAACAGTACTTGATCACCAAATAGGTATTCCAATGTTGACTGTATACAAGTTCGTTAGACTTGGTACCACAATTGTCTTATGTATTTGGTTCTTTGCTTTGATCTCACTTAACTAGTCTAGTAACGCTGACTAAGGGCATGTGGGTATTGCATGGTAGTCAAATACGTGCCTCGGACGTGCCTCGCAGAAAGACGCAGTCAGTGTTCTAAAAATTGGCCTAGGCGGTCGTCCGCCGCACCGAAAATTCCCAAATCGGTCCTCCTAGGCGCCTGTTTGGCTCTAGGCGGACCTGTTTGGCGCTTAGGCGGACCTGTTCGGCCAAGTCGGGCCCTGTTCGGCAAAGGCAGAAAATTCAAAATTTTGAATTTTGAAATTTCAGCAATTTGAAATTTCAGATTTTAAAATAAAAAAAAAAAAAAATCAGATTTGAAAAAAAATAAAAATTTCATTAAATTCCACAAAAAAAATCAATAAAAATTCAAATTTCAGAAAATTT